>JAULLD010445344.1:0-10076 GCA_035668095.1 Sarracenia minor
AACACTACAAAAACACATATTAGATAATAAAAATGGACTAACTCAGTGTAAATTAACGGGTCTAAATCGTCACTTTTAAGTGCCGATCAGTAAGAAAATGTAAAACAACAACGAAACAGCAACAAAACAAGCAATTAAACAATACAAGACGAAAATTGATGAAAAAAGTCCAAGCCCAAAGCATTCCATTCGGACTCTCCTTACAACCGTTTGAACTTTCATCGCCACAACCATCGCAACGGAAGCAACAACCGTCTGGACTCTCCATCCGATTTTTGTCCGGACTCTTGTTGATTCCGTCTGGACAGACTATCGCCAACAAATTCCAAATTTGAAAAGGACTCAAACTTCTTGAGATATATATATATAGATCCCAAACCCCCCAGAATCTGACATCCAAGTCCAATGACGAAAAGTCCTTCCCTTCTCTAAAATCACACTTTTGCCCCCGATGGGTCAGTACTAAAAGGTCCGACCCTCGACAAGAAGCTGCTGACGACTGCCGGCGACAACTTAAAGTTGGTGTCCGTCCCGACCAAGCGTGGCTAAGTCCCTCATCTGCCTCGAGTTTTGATGAAACTTGAACTTGGTAATATAGGAATAGATTAGTTCCTTGTATTTCATTTTAGCCTTTTTATTTAGATTCGTTATACGACTACTTTAAATCCATGATATATTTGTTCATTGGAAAATACTTCTTCTCTAATTTAATTAATATTTTATTTAATCTTTCTGTGATTGCATTAAATATGAGTCGTATAACTGTACTTATTTATTAATCGAATATTAAATATGAGATAATATATGCCATGGGTAAGATGAGTCGTACTCCGGACAAGCCATGCTACAATCCTTGATAGGGTATACTATATTCAAATTCGGGATTTTAATTATTTAACTTGAGATATTTTATGCTATTGACGCGATGGATTATACTCTGGATAGCCCATACTAATGTCTTAGATAGCATAAGCCTTATTTGTATGTAAATCCATTTTTCTTGAATATCCATACTGGTCATGTCACAGTATGATTGAATCTAATTAAAGGCTAGATAAAATTGGAATCATTTGAAACTAGAATTCTAGGTGAATGTGGATTCTAACATGTGGTGGAACTTTTCTCTAAAAAGAACTTTTTCATTAACCAGTAATTTGGTTTAACTTAGCTAGAAGTTGATTAGATTAAAGTTAGTTGTTATATTAAACAAATCCAAAATTTATCTTTTTCTTTGCTTTTAATTAAATTAAAGTTTTTGAAAGATGAAATAATTGGTTAAAAATATTTATTTTCTGCTTATTCTTCGTGGGATTGATCATGACTCACCACTTGCTATTAGTTAGTGTAAATCTTGGTATAAACTTGATAACGAGACGACACATTCATTAGTTTTTAGCGTCGTTACCGGGGAATAATACGGAAAAAAACTTCTTAAAACAATTATTTAATCTGAAAAATTTTAATTTAATTATTTTATTTTATTTTTCATCCCTTATTTTTGGATTTTTGGTTTTTCTGTTGAAAAACGAAAATTCCTTAAAAAAATCAAAACACCGCCATCCGTCCGGACTTTCGACAAAACCGTCGGAACATTGCCTAGTTCCATCTGGACTCTTCTCTCTTCTGTCCGGACGGTTTTCCACCAGAGAACCTCTCTTACTTCTTTTTCTGGAAATCACTAGTGTATGCTTAGTCGTCGCTCCCAACTTTGTGACTTAGCACCATTTGATTATGAAATAGAATGCACATGTAGGCTTAACCGAGCAAGTACAAGAGCATCTCCTTTCTCCCGGTCTCCCATACCTCCTCACACACCCACAATGGCTGAAGGTCAAAACCTTAATCCTACCAGAAATCAAGCTAACCAGACGGATTTGCAACTTAAAGTTTTGATGGAATATTACATTCCAACAGCCTATGAGTCTGCCACGTGTAGTGCCACCCAATCTTGAGGTCGGCAACTATGAAATCAGACCCAACTTTTTGTAATTACTGCCATTACTTCACAGACTTAGTAGTGAGGACCGTTACAAGCACATTGACAAGTTCTTAGAAATCTGGTCGACAATAAGACTCAACAATCTGCTAGATGAGGCCAAGCACCTAAAGTTGTTTCCATTATGTCTTCGAGACAAGGTCAAGTAATGACTTAAGTATTTAGAGCCTAATACAATTGTAACTTAGGCTAAACTTCCGTAAGAATTCCACTGAAAGTTCTTCGCCATCAGTAAAACCAACCAAACTCACCGAGGTATAACAAGTTTCACTCAACTGGAAGGTGAAACCTTTCATATGACCTAGGAAAGACATAAGGAACTTATTAGGAGCTGTCCACATCACCAAGCCCTGAAATGGAAGCTAGTTATGAACTTCTATGAAAGGTCTGCAGCCCTAGTATCATCAATACGTCAAAGTCTCGTATGACAGTGCATTCATGATGAACAACGAGACAGACACTTGGGCTCACTTGGAAAAGCTGAGCGAAAGCTCACAACACCAAGCATCGTTCTCACACACTGACAAGCCAGTAACTCAGAAAACCTGAGAACTCTATGAGGTAAGCTAAAACGCAGTTCTTACGAACAAAGTATAGTTTCTCACAGAGAAGCTTGATAAGCTGTTGACCAACGGATTACGTATAGCCCAATCACCTCCACCACTCATGTAAAATGTATGTGCCTTGTGTGGCAGTCCGACACACTTTGTCACTGAATGTCCGTCAGCTGAACAATTCACTAACATTATCCATGACAAGTTAACAATGCTCAAGGATTCTCCCGACCAGGCAACGACCCATATTCTAACACTTACAACATTGGCTGGAGAAACCATCTGAACTTTGGATGGCAGAATCAGTAAACAGTTGAACCACCACAGACTCAGGCACCTAGGCCCACATACATTTCTCTCAACCAATAGGCCTATTGTCCCCAACAACCAACACATGCCCTAACTCCTCGAGCCCCAAGCTTTAAGGAAACTGTGTTGAAAGCCCTAAAGAACTTAGACGTGAGGACTCAACTTTTGGGCTCTCACTCTTAGTCCATCGCTAAGCTGAAAACCCAAGTAGGACAAATAGCTACCGCACTTAACCACCGAGAGGATGGAAAATTGCTAAGTCAACTAGTGGCAAACCCAAAAGGCTAGTACGCCATCGATAGGAACCCCAACAGTAGTATTGTATACCACGAGCAACCCAAGGTTATCCTGACATTGAAGAGTAGCAAAAAACTAGATACCTGAGCTCTATTGACCTAGCCTCAGCCATCACCCGCCCCATAATAGTGGATGAGTTTGATGACTCTGAAACTGTTCGAACCCCGCCTAACTTGGAAGCACTTGCTATTCCACCACCATCCGATGCATTCGGGGAGGCATTGATGGCCCCTCTTATAACACCTCGAGAGCCCAAGGCACCCTTTCCCCTGTGTCTTGACTAACCCACTCCCCAGTGCAAGAAAGGGCCACCAATGACTGATGTACTTGAACTTTTCAAGCAAGTCAAAATTAATCTCCTTCTTCTTGATGCCATCCAATAAGTTCCTTTTTACGCCAAGCTCCTAAAAGACTTATGCGCACAGAAGCGTAAGACGAAGACAAGCTTCCCCAAGAAGGTGCTCTTAATCAAACACTAAAGTTCATTCCTTATACATGATTTGGTCCTAAAGCTGAAAGACCGAGCACTGCTGGACTTAGGAGCAAGCGTCAATCTCCTATCATACTCCATGTATGAGCAATTTGGGCTTGGAGAGCTGAAATCAACCCCTGTCACCCTCCAGTTGGAAGATTGATTAGTCAAGGTTTCCCGATGCATCATCGAGGATGTGCTTATCAAAGTTAATAAGTTCTTATTGCCTGTTGACTTCATAGTACTCGACACCGAACCTAATGTGAACACAAGGAGACAAACCCCCGTAATTCTTGGACGTCCCTTTTTGGCCACGACTAATGCATACATTAATTACCGAACATGGGTAATGGACGTATGATTTGGCAACATGAAGCTAAGGCTCAATGTGTTCCATGTCTCCCACCATCCATCAATGGAAGTCAATTCCTTTGTAATCAACAAAATTGTCGAGACAACTCAAAAAGCCCCACCTTCCACCTTCACGAATGACCCCTTGGAAGCTTGTCTAGCCTACTTTATGAAAGACATCCTAGAGTTTGAAATAACAATAGACGAATCTAATGCCGAGCTGAAAACGGCGGACTATATAGACACGCCACCATGGGTGTATCGATTCGAAGAATTACCCCTACTATCCTTTGTCCCTGCCATGCCATAACTAAGCTTCCACATGCACTTGAGTTGAAACCTCTCCCGAGATCACTCAAGTACATGTTTTTGGGACCTAACAATACATTGCCGATCATTATTGTTGCAGACTTACTGCCCATACAAGAAAAGCAATTGAACGAGGTTCTTAAGGCCCATAGGGGAGCCATTCACTGGACGGTAGCCGACTTGAAAGGGATTGACCCCTCTATCTGTATGCATCGCATTCATTACGGGGAAGATACTAAACCAACTTGAGAGATGCAGTGGCGGCTCAATCCCAATATGAAGAAAGTGGTAAAGCAAGATGTAGTAAAATTGTTGGATACATGTATTATCTACCCAATTTCATTCAGTAAGTGGGTGAGCCCCCAACTCAAGTTATACCCAAGAAATCTGAGCTCACCGTGGTGCTTAATGACAAAGGAGAATCGATCCCAACTCGTACTACCATAGGTTGTCGAGTTTGCATCGATTATATGAAGCTGATTGCCATGACAAGGAAAGACCACTTTTCTTTGCCATTCATCGACCAAATCTTAGAGTGTTTAGCAGGCTAAAGCTATTACTGCTTTTTAGATGGCTACTCCGGCTATAACCAAGTACCAGTCTATCCCGAGGACCAAGAGAAGACAACCTTTACCTGTCCCTTTGGCACATTCGCCTATCGACGTATGCTTTTTGAACTATGTAATGCACCCGCTACCTTTCAAAGGTACATGATGTCTATCTTCTCTTACATGGTGGAGAAATTCCTTAAAGTTCTCATGTATGACTTCGTAATATTTGGATCTTCGTTCGAATATTGTCTCTTAATCCTTACTCTAAAACTTAAATGATGTTAAGAGACAAATCTGGTACTTAGCTGGGAAAAGAGCTACTTCATGGTCCAAGAAGGGATCGTGTTAGGACATAGTGTCTCCAAACGCAGAATAGAGGTTGATAAAGCTAAAGCAGACTTAATCCCTAAACTACCACCACCCACGACAATGAGAGAGATCTGATCCTTCTTAGGCCACACCAGTTTTTATCATCATTTCATCATGGATTTCTGAAAAATCTCTAAGCCTCTATGCGATCTTCTCGCTAAAGAAGCTACTTTCAACTTTGATGAACAATGTCTGCATGCCTTTGAACAATTGAGAGATGATCTGTCCTCATCACCAATCATGTTGTCACCGAATTTGAGCCATACCATTTGAAATCATGTGTGACGCCTCTGATTATGCTGTGGGAGCTGTGCTAGGCCAAAGAGAGAATAAAGTGACACACGCAATTTACTATACCAGTAAAACTCTCAATGATGCTCAACTAAATTATACAACCACTGAGAAAGAGTTACTAGTTGTAGTATTTAAGTTGGACAAATTCATATCATACCTACTAGGATCAAAAGTCATCGTCTACACTAACCATGCTACCCTTAGGCATCTTTTGGACAAGAAAGACACCAAACCCCGATTGATTCGCTGGATCTTTCTCTTACAAGAATTTGATCTAGAGATCCGTGACAAGAAGGGTATCGAAAATTTAATAGCCGATCATCTCTCTCGACTCCTAGTTCAGCCCTTTAGTGACTACGCGCTAGTAATATACTCGTTTCCCGACAAATAACTTTTTATGGTCACCACGACCAGACCACCCTGGTTTGCAAACATAGTAAACTATTTGGTGGTGGGTCACATCCCGAATTACTAGTCTAAACAACAAAATGACTGGTTTTTCTCATAAGTTACTGGGAAGAGCCAGAATTTTTCAAATATTGCTCCGATCAAGTCATAAGGAGATGTGTCTCGGAGGAAGACATAGAGAGTATCCTTAAGTTTTGTTATTCATTAGCCTGTGGTGGGCATTTAGTGAGAAGACGACTACTGTTAAAGTACTGCAAAGCAAATTTTATTGGCCGTCTTTATTTAAGGACGCACATGAGTATTACAAGAAATGCCTACATTTCCAACAAATAAGCACAATGACTGCCAAGGACGTGATGCCCCTAAACTCAATTCTTATTGTCGAAATCTTCGATGTTTGGGGCGTCAACTTCATGGGACCATTTCCATCATCATTCAGATGTGAATACATCACTGTAGTAGTTTATTATGCCTCCAAATGGATTGAAGCATTGGAAACCAAATCAAATGATCACAAAGTCGTGATCAAATTTTTGCAAAGCAATATCTTCTCCCAATTTGGTTTCTCATGAGCAATTATCATTGACGGTGGCACACACTTCATAAACAAATATTTTTTTACCCTACTCTGACATTATTCGATACAACACAAGGTAGCCACTCCCCACTTCATATTATTCACAAACTAGTGGACAAGTCGAAGTGTCAAATAGGGAAATTAAGAATATTCAAATCAAAACTGTCCGTCTTGATATAAAAGATTGATCCGAAAGGCTGGATGATGCCTTGTTGGCATATCGTATTGCATATAAAACACCAATTGGAATGTCCTCATACTGTTTAGTCTTTGATAAACCATGCCACCTGCCAGTGGAATTGGAACATCGAGCTTATTGGGCACTCAAAACATTTAACTTCGACATGCCAAATGTTGGCAACCATCGCCGCCTACAGTTTAGTGAGCTAGAGGAGTTACGTAACAAGGTATATGACAATCCCAAAATCTGTAAGGCAAGAATGTAAGCATATTATGACAAGCATATTCATAGAATATCATTCAAACCTTATCATAAGGTTTGGCTATTCAATGCCAAGTTATGCATGTTCCCTAGTAAACTCCATTTCCAATGAGAAGGACCATATGTGGTGACCCACGTCTACCCGCATGGTGCCTTCTAGCTTCTTAATCCCAAAATTGGCAAGTTTCTGCATGTCAATGGGTAAAGGCTTAAACCTTATGTAGATGGCATATCAATAGATCCCACAGCTAACTCTATGAATTTATCCGATCTAACCCCGTAATCGAGTGATCGACTGGCTAAGTCTGGCTGAATACGTTAAACTTAACCCTGTCTGGGAGAGAACCCAGAGGTCTTTAGAAAGATGTAGGATGCTCTACCAATGAGGACATTGTTGTGTTCAAGTTAAGGGAGTGGAAAAAGGCAAAATTTTGGCAAAATTTATAATTTTTCTTGTTCGAAGACGTTAAACTACTCTCTTAAACTGAGTTGTCCTCTTCGCACACTAAGGTAAATGGATCGTGTGCCCAATTCAGGTCAAGAAGAACCTTTTCATGGTAGAAGTCTCTATGCCTTGAAACGTAGAACAAAGAGACAAGGATTCTATAGATGTTGCCTCAAAGAAAGTTATTGTGGGCTAGTCGACTACTACAAGACATGTTTTAAGGTGTACTACTGTTCTAAAGGCGAACATATCTCCAAGATGGTCATGAGAGGGATGAGTAAGCCCACTGGATGGGTTGAGACTCTTCCCCATGCCTTTGCTGACACATTTAGCTATAATGTCTTAAACTACCGGCCTAATCAATCTGAAGATCAGATTGAGGATGTACTAGAAGGAATCCAACTTTTGGGACTTTGACCTTAAAAGACCCTATTTTTTCTATGTTTAAGTAACATAATCTGCAGTGTGGAGATGTCTGGTGTCCACACCCAGTTCATTTGTTCTGGCAGCTACTTTAGACATATTGAGTCTTAGAAGCTGCTTTGCTCAACAAACTGGCAACCGCTAAATCTCAAAGAAATTTCATTCTTTTCTCCAATATTAAAGTCCTTGAGAGTCTGAGTTGGCCAATTTAAAAAAAAAAAAATCATCAAAACATTCTGCACAAGCCACCACAAGAGTCTGGATGAGACAGAATTCCAACGATCAAAAATTAAATCAAAAGTACACTAGACAAAACGTCACCGTGCGGACGGGAAACAAAACCGTCTAGATAGAATTCAAATGACCACCAGTACATAACAGCCACACGTCACCCACCAGTACAAACCGTCCAGATGGGCCCATTCTGTATAGATAGAATTTGAAACACCGTTATATTTACGAGGCATCATTATGGCGCTAGCGTCTCGAAAAGGTGCGAGGATTAAACCGCCGAAAACCGTCCAGACGGGTCCAAATTGCCGGGACTCTACCATCACCATCTTGACTCTCATCGGGACAGAAACAACTGTCCTGACACCCATTGCGACTATCCTCAATAGTCCGGGCGGTCGTCCGGACTCTTACCCCTCTCAAAACATCAAATATTTCTGGTCGAAAACCGTCCGGACTGGAGCCCGAACAGTCCGGATGGGACGCCCCACATTTATATAAACCCATCGTGCCCCACCTTCATTCTCACCTTCAACACATCTCAAAACTCTCTTTCTCTTAAAACTCTCTCCTTCGACATTTTTGACACACCACCCAACACCAATGGATACTCAAATCCCAAAGAGACGGCAAATTGGCACACAAGGATGCCCATCCGTCAGCCACGAAAGTCTCTAGCTCTTGGGCCAGCACAAACCTCCACCACATGAAACACTTTCTAATTGAGGACAAGTTCCTGCAGACCATCTCCATGGCTTAAGCCAGCATCGACCTCATCAACTTTTGGCCCCTTAGTGGCCTGTTCGACCCTTTTCCGATGATCTACCCTTAGATTGTCCACCTATTCTGCCAAAACCTCAGGCGGGACCTCCGAGAGGGCAATGATAAGCGAATGAAGGAGTCCTTTTGAACGTCTATCGATGACTACAATGCCGAACTGGACCCGAACACTCTTACCGAGACGTTGGATGTATTCGATACATTGATGAACGACCTCTCCAACAACCGAGACCCCATCCCCAAGCATATCAGCCTCACAGAGATGGCGATGACTGTTTTTGAAGGTCGTGCTCAACACGGGAAAATGTTTACCTGGCACGATGATCTGGATGAGCAGCTATGGTTTCCCGACATAGTTCTCAAAGCCAACGTCTTTCACAACATACACAAGGACGAACGGAGGAACGAGGTCTTCTGCGCTCTAAACACTAACCACCAACTCTCCATTCCCAACATGATGATCAGGCAGATGATTAGGGTGGCCGAGTGCTCATAAAGGCATAACCTACCATACTCGAGCATCATCATCGCCTACCTCTAATAAGCCACCAAACACCTTCCTCAGCCTTCCACCATCACTCGCATTAAGACCGCTGACTGGCAGGTGATGTCATACCAACACGGTAACTAGACGAAGAGCCTGAATGCTCTCGCCAAACGCCACGGACCACAGCCCATTCCCTACACCATGCCCTTTCACACCGCCTCATGCCTCCATCCCCTAATGTCGACCCTTCCACCTCCGATCCCTTTGAGTACCCGAACACACCATGAGTTTTCACCTGTAGCGACTATGATACCATCATCGGAGGTATCCAATGCATCGAGGATTTCTAATCACTCCATGAGGAGTACTTCTGACAAATTATGGCCGCCTTGAACATCCATGGCCCGCTACCACCACCACAGTGACCCCTCACCCTACCCTACATCCACCGCCGCACCATCTTAATCAACCCTCCCACCCCCTCGCCCAATGCCTACAACCGACAACTCTTTGACGACCGGATCCACACATAGATACCGGTTGTCAAATACTTTTCCTAGCCAAATACCTATGCATAACCCCCAACCCACCCTCATACACCTCAAACAATCCACACCCCCTCCTCTCCCTCACAAAACCACCTACACCACTACCCCCTTCTTCCAGTTCACCGCTCCGATCCCCCATACACCAACACATACCCTCCTGGTGAGCAGTGTCGTCCCTACTACTAGTTTATACCAAAATCCACACTAACAGGTAGTTAGTGGAGAGTCCGGAT
>JAULLD010445453.1:0-10075 GCA_035668095.1 Sarracenia minor
TTACCAAACTCGGGCTTCATCTGAACCCGGGGTAGAAAAAGAACTTAGCCACGCATTGTCGGGGTAGAAACCATCATCGAGAGGTTGTCGGCTAGCATCGGTAGCTCCTCGTCAAGGCTCGGACCTTCCAGTGCTGGCCTAGAAGGGGCAGAAAAGGAATTAGAGAGGAAATGGAAATTATGGTCTAAGGACCCGGATGATTGAAATGGGAGGGGTATGGTCCTATTTATAGATTTTTGAAAGTGCAAGTCCTTCTGGGAATAGGAGTATGACGGCCGTCCGTCCGGACTGAAATGGTCGTGCGTCCGGACCGAAGTCGCCGTATGTGTCTGGATAGAAAGTGGCCGTTCGTCAGGACGGTGTTGTCGCGGAGCATCTGGACAGAGTTGCGGAGCGTCCGGATGGAACTTGTCTTGATTATTTTTCTTCTTTTTTGTTCTCGTGCTGTTTCTTTACTTGTTTTATTGCTGTTTTGGTGTAGTTTTGTATTTTATCTCCAAAACCTGTTTAAACACAAAAATACTACCAAAACACGATATTAAATAATTGATAAGAACTAACTTGGTGTAAATTAACAGGTCTAAATCGTCACTTTTGAGTGCCGATCACACCCCTTAACTTACACTTTGTTAGTTCTCGAGCAAAGATAAAAATAAATAACAACACATAAACATTATGATATATATACACAGCTACTAATAGAGACTAATCACATTAGGTTGTCACATGTATTTTGAAAACTTTAAAGATAAATTTGTGAATGTCCATACCCCTGACTTTTAAACAGAATGATCTTTCACTACAACAAATTGCACTTTCAGCGACGCAAGCAAAACTGTGGGTAAAAGCCTTTTTGGGTCGGTGAAAGTTTTTGGCAACGAAAAATAGTCCGTCGCCAGTCCGTCAGCAAAAGTGTGTCGGGAAAAGGTTTTACCAATGCATACCCCACATGCGTCGGCAAAAGTAGTAGATTTGGTGACGCAGTTGTGCGTCACTAATAGATTGCATCGGCAAAAGTAACAAATTTGACGACGCAGTTGTGCGTCGCCAAAAGTCATAGTTGTCAGCAAAAGTAATAGATTTAGCCGTATAGTTCTGCGTCGCCAAAAGTCCTAGTTGTCGGAAAAAATAATAGATTTTGCCACATAGTTCTGTGTTGCCAAAAATGATAGTTGTCGGCAAAAGCAATAGATTTAGGCACATAGTTCTGCGTCGCCAAAAGTCATATTTGTCGGCAAAACTAATAGATTTGGTCACATAATTTTGCATTGCCAAAAGTCATAGTTGTCGGCAAAAGTAATAGATTTGGCCACATAATTCCGCATTGCCAAAAGTCATAGTTGTCGACAAAAGTAATTATAATATTTTTAATTTTAATATATATTTGTTGTTTTCATAAATTATTTTATTTAATTATTTTATTTTTTATTTGGCTAAAACATCGACAAATGTAGATTTTTCTGTAATATATCATTCAACGTCGTACAAAAAATCACAAACACATATAATATGTAAATTCATTTCACATACATTCTATTCAAATGAACATAAAGTTCATATATCCAAATTTGAAAGATGGTCATTAATAATGAATATCTCTAAAATCCAAAAATAATCTTTAATCCCAAAATACATGTAGTAACCAAAAAATTATAAAAAAATGTCAAAAGCAATCCCTCACCCCAGTGTATCCAACAATTCCCACTAACTAATTATTCTATAATCCAAAAAAATACTTCAATCGAGAAGTTTTTTGAAATTCCACCTTTAATTTAGCCAAGAAAAGTGGTATCATGCCCTCCACTAAATGTGTCATCCTCGTCTTCGCTATTTGGAACTAAACCTGGAATACTACCTGGATCAACGCCTGCTTTTACTGCCAACACTTGTAGAATACTCTGAAATGTATCCACTTTCTTCCGCAAAGCAATCACCTCTGGATCAGGCTCCTTAACTTCTGTGGAGGATGAACTGATGCACTTATGGTTCCTTATACCCTTTAGATAGGTAGACCTCTTTCCAAGCACCTGCATAGAAATCTGTTCTTCTGACAACGGTTCAGTGACATCAGGCTGTGATTGCTCAACAATTTTTGAAACCATTTCATCCTGTAATTTTTCAAATTCATAAATTTATAACAATTAACGTAATAAAATGCACATTGACCATTTATTGAAATTAAAATACTCGTGCATACATGATGTTGTCGAGCTTTATCATTTATCCACACCTCTTTCCCATCCAGATGACGTATATGAGTTTCCTTGAACTTTTCTGTAATAGGTTGTTCCCTACCATTGTTATTCTTAACCTATAATGTCATTCGATTTTGTTGGTAAGAATACAATGAAATAGTAACAGTTTAGAGAAGTACAAAAATTTTAACAATACTTACAAATATTGATGCTCGTGATAAGAATGATTTGGAACCACTGGTATGATTATATTTCACACAAGATCGGGCAAACTTTGCTTTGTTTGACTTATCCTACAACAATAGAAAAGAAAACCAATTAAGGAAAACAACTATTCATGCATACCGTCAATAATAATTAATTTTAAATTGTAGTATAATAAAAATCAACAAAAGGTACCACCTTCCATTCATCAGTCTCCCACACATTATCAATCATGAATACCCAATCTTCCAGTTTACATGGATGTAGCGGATGAAATTTGGGATTAGGCACCCGCTTCTCTTTAAGGGCACTGTAGTGCTTGTGTAACTTGCACTTCCATTCTGAATATAGTTCTTGGCATTTTTTATTAATAGTATGCCTAAGAACCTCATCGTTCTTATAATCCCCAATTTCAAAAGTTTGCTGCAATTTGAACAAATAAATCAAGATTAAATTAGAAGTACGTGATTACTAATGTGTTAAACAAGTACCATTAAATTCATATTACCTCAACTCTCATCATGATAGCCTCCTTGATTCCAACATCAACCTCTTTCCAACCAGTTTTTCGAACTGGTACATGGACTCGAATTTGTTCTCCGAGAGCATTAGAAAGGCGAGTGGAGTTCTCCCCCTCTATTGCCTTTAGTTGACGATTAATATCAATCGGAATGGGACGACCAATTTGTTTCATAATTTTATCCACATGCTTCCCCCGTGTAGGACCTCGTACACGCTTTTTGCCTAAAATGAATATCACCAAAAAAGTGTTTATTTTTTTATACTAGCTAATATCGGCAACACGTAGAGAGGACATTTAGTTTTGTAATAGTATAAAAACAACGCCATAAAGCAAAATGAACCAATCTTGACTGAGACATGCCACAACGAAACAAAACAATTTAATCACTAAGCAAAATCCCAAGACAGCAAGGCCCATATAGATAGCAAAGTAGAGGCAGAAATATAAGCAGTAAACCACTTCTAAGCATGATTAGCCCTTGGACCAAATGCACTTCCAAAATTGTTTGAATTCAATATTTGCTGCAGGCACTAAATTCAAACAATTGAAAATTGAGCAAAATTGAGAAATATAATTCTTGGCATGGACCAAATGCACTAAACCAAGCAATTACAACAGCAATTATTAACTGCAAAAAAATAGACAAATGCACTTCCAAAGCATGATAGTTTCCATGGGCCAAATGTGAGAAAAACGGATAAAAAAAGTCAGAAAAACAGCAAACTGTTTGCAAAACTGTTTGGCAACGCAGAACTGTTTGCAAAACTTAATTTTCCATTGAGCAAAACTGTTTGCAAAACTCAATTTTCCAAAATTGTTTGAATTTTCAATTGTTTGAATTCAATAGTTGCCATGGGCTTATCTTGCCTGCAGCACCAAAAGGACTTTTGCAAACTATCATGCTAACTTTTTGCTCAATTTTCAATTGTTTGTTCTGGGCAAACACTTTGCAGACAATGTTTGCTGCTACAATTCACAATGGGATTTCTGGGCAAAGTTTGACAATGTTTGCTGCTACAATTCACAATGGGTGGTTTTCCATTTGAGTGGTAATTTCTGGGCACACATTTTGCAAACATTTTGCAGACTACCAACTGTGATAACAGTGGCCCACAGAATACCAACTGTGATAACAGTGGCCTCCTAATCTTGGAATTACAACCACAGAGAACAGGGCAAGCTACAAAATTAGCAAGATAATCACAAAGCTAAATGCAGCAAAACCACCCGAACAGCAAAGTATAACAGAGCAGAAGAAGTATTAGCTACAAATCTGAAAACAAAGGGAAATAGCAACAGAAACCAAAGTCCACATGTTGCTTTGTTGCTGTCAAAGCTAAATGCAGCAAAGAGTTACTCTTTTAACATCAATGCCTTATGGAAAAAGATGGAGAGCACTTGCATAACTCTAATTGCAGGAACTATTTTACACACACACACACATGAATATGCATATAAAGATGGAGAGCACTTGCTGCTTATTCAAGCTTTCTACTTGCATAACTCTAAATTATACTGGTTGCGTTTGTGCTTTCACTTTGGTCTCAGGGAAAATAATTTCTTTTTTCTTTCTAATAAATTGACAATTTCAAATTCCATTTGCGGTCAACAGCGGTGAACACCCCAAGACAAGGTTGAACCCACATAATGTAGAACAAAACTCACAACTCAACCTCAAAAGCAATAACTGGAAATTGAAGATAAATGAAGACTTCAACCAAAATTAGAAAATAAAAGGAGCTGCTGCAACAAAAGGGACTGCTGCAACAAAGTAATCTGGTACAAACAAATCAAAGAACTGTTGATAAAGATTCTAAAATAATTGAAACTAAACCCATACCATTGGACCCTTCAAGTTATGGAACAAGATCAAAACCAATCTGGCAAACTTACCCCATTTCGACTGATCTTTCCTGAAACTCAAAAGATTCAATTTTATCAAATAAGTAATTCACACATGTTAAACTCAAGAGCTTAAAATCAGAAAACAAAATATAAAAAATGTCATCTTTATAGTACTAAAAAATGTCATCTTTATAGTACTGCTAAAAAATGTAGTATGCAAGTATAACATGGCTAATGGTAGCTTTCCATCAAGAATATTTGGTTTCCCAATTTCCGCATCAATTCTCTTTTGGGGGGGAAAAAAAGGATTCCTGATACTGGTAATAACCTGGGGCATCACAAGAAAAAAGGCAGTGAGAAACCAAGAGGAAAAAAAAAGTGCAACAAAAATCCCAGCAGGCCTGTTTGTCTAGGCTGAACAGTAGCAGCTCATAGCTTTTTTTGGAAACTGTGCCAACTTGTTTGCTTATGATTTCCATTTATTAACCAAAAACAACTTTAAAAGGCTGAAAAGGGCTTTGAATGCAGTTTGGTTTCTCAATTTATATATGCATTTTATGTTGAAATAAACAGATTCCTAAAAATAACCTGGATTCATAATGAAAAAGGCAGTTAGAAACCAAGAAAAATGGGAGGGAGAAAAAAAAAAGCAACAGAAACCCCAGCAGGCCTATTTGTTGCCGCTGAACAGCCACGGTTTATAACGTTTTTTTTCTTGGAAAAGGCGCGAACTTGTTTGACACAATTCAAAAATCTTGGCAGGCCTGTTTGCTGCAGCTAAATAGCTACAGTTTATAACTTTCTCCTCTCGCAAACTACACCAACTTGTTTGACACAGCTTCTACTTTCCATTTATGGGTCAAAAACAATTTCAAAAAACTGAAATAAGGATGATTTTTCAGAAACACCAAGAACTAGAGAGCAGATAACGCCATCCTCATACAAATGCAGGAAAACAAAATCACAACCGAACTTAAGATGCATAACAAAAGGCAAAAGAAATAGTATCCTCCAAAATACTTATACATATAGCAAACAATGTAAAAATAAAAAGAATAATTATCTTTCCTGAAACTCAAAAGATTCAATTTTATCAAATAAGTAATTCACACATGTTAAACTCAAAAGCTTAAAATCAGAAAACCAAATATAAAAATTAGATCCTTGAGTTATGAGAACTTCATATTGTGCTGTGAGTTATGCCCTGACAGGTTGTAATTAACAACTGTGAAGTTGTGCTAAAAAATGCATTGAATCATTGGTTTCTCTTTGAAAGCCTATGCATGAACACAAATTAGACCAAATCAAACTAATAGCAAAACAAACCAGAGCAAGAACCATAGAACAATCAGACCACCAGCATTCGATCTTGTAAAGATGATTTGTAATTACGAATTTTAAATAGTCCCAAAGAGGCTTTTGAAATACTCACATAAGTTATTGGAAACAATATTTGAATTATGTTGTTGTCCAGATTGTCCAGTGGTGGGGAATTGCATAGGTTGTGTTGCTACTGGGGCAATCGTTTCCACACGATTGTGAGCTTGTCTTGTTGAAGGTTGTCTTGGGAGAACTGAGTTCACTACCTTTGGGAGACTTCTCTCTTCTTGGTTTCTTTGTGAATCTCCTAGCAGTTGAGTAGGATAACTACCTTGTTTCATTGTAGGAGCCATATGCTTGAACTAAATAAATAAAGACAAATTGAATTATTAACATATAACCTAAATTTGAAGTGAACATCAAATCTACACAAATGAATAACAATAAAATGAACACATGTATACTAGAAAAAATCAACACATATTCATATATATTACATAATGTGTTACCTTATTCATATATGACTCAAAAGATTCATCATCTTCATTGCAGGAATTGGACCCTTTCTCACCTTCAGAGGGTTGATACTCCTCTTCATCATTATGAAAAACCAACTTCCTTTTTCGCTCCATAGTACTTATACTATTAGCCTTGTCATTAGTGCCAAACAAAGAGTGTGCCATGGTTTTTAACCCCATGGCATCTAATCTAAATGCATTAATTTCAATTGTCTTCTGCCTCTGTATCTCATACTCATTCTTTTTTTTGAGACAAACAACCAGGCTTCATAAATTGTTTTCCTTGTCGAGAAATCTTTCAAAACTATACATATACATCAATTAACTGTTAAGAAATATATGAATGAAAAGGCTTTCAATATGCTTAAACTTTAAATTTGAAAACAGATTCCTAAGGCCTCGTAGTTGGACAAGTTTCGTGCATCAACTGAACACATGCTAGAAAATCAAACAGTTATTTTTTTCTCCCTTTCCTGTTAATTGAACGAAGCCTAAACGTCATCATGAAACTATGATAGTATTCCCATACTGATTTTATAGATTTTTTTTAATAACCCAGGTGTTTTCTGAGCAGCCTAGTTCAACTAGGCCTCTAGACTGTCAAGAACTAATCCTCAGGGCCTTACAATTAAGGAGCATGCAAATGTCTCGTTGTCCTAAGACTACTCAAGCTAGCAACCCCTTGAACACAAAATAAGCCATCTTTAATAGTACATTATTTTAAGATTGCCTAATTACTTCTAGCGTACGTCAGATTTAGCATAGTTCAAAATCAGATGCAAGAATGATTTACACTCCTAACTTGCATTAATGATACCATGGACAAATATGCATGTATATCCATTTCAATTACAGCCAAATTAAGGTGTACATATTCAGCGTAGAATTTATATAATATGCAATAGCTTCCAAACCCGTGCTCTCAATTTTTGTTTCTCCTTACTTCATATTGGAAGGGTCAATTCATACATGAAACTAAAACAGTGAGATGAAGTAGCTTTACAGAATATTTCAGAATGTACTCATTTACTCAATGACCAAGTTGGAGCAAAAAGGAAGCGGCTGCACAGAAGATTCAATATAGTACAAATTCAGCCAATGCCAAGTCGGATCTTAACAATTATCAAAAAGTTAGTCATGTTAAGCTGCTTTAGAAGGAGACAAACTTTATACTGCTTTAGTTTCATGTATGAATTAATTCTACTTCATCTCACTACAGGTTGTGAATTCATCACTGCATCCAAGTGCTCAAATTACTTCATCTCACTGTTTTAGTTTTTGTCAATTCATCACTGCAGGTTGTGAACTAATACGAGACAAAAACTTTATAACTAAAACAGTTAATATGAGAAAAAAACAATTAATATTAGGTTGTGAACTAATATTAAATGAAAGCATTTAATATGAGACAAAAACTTTATAACTAATCCAAGTGCTCAAATTATTCCTTCTGCAATATTCAGCAATAATAAAAGCAAGCATGTACTTCTTATAAGAATTCTACAACTTACAATTACTACTAACTAGTAGAATCCAAATATTGCCATGGCTTTAAGTTATATAACAAATCAAAATGCAGTACATGCCATAATACACTACTTTTAACTCCCAAAAAATAAATCAATGCACAACCATCTTTACCTAGGAACAATGACAATCTTAGATAAGCTTTACCTAGGAACAACCATCTTTAATAGCCATTTGTTTGCTTATAAATAGTTGGACAAGTTTCTGTAGTAACTAAGAAAACTGCATTAAAACAGAAGTATTATAGACGTACATCACATAATGAAAGGGAACACAAGATATTTACTATATCTAGCTCAAAAGGAGAAAAACAATTCTTATTAAGCTGTAGTTATAAGTTCAAACAATTCTTGGGGAAGAAAATAGCCAAAGGAAAAAAAACCTGTAGTGCAAGTAAATCATGTATGGTCCAGCATAAAGTTCCATATTAAGAATATTAATGACAATTGAAAATATCCAGACAACAATGAGACTAAAATTGTCACCCTTTGGAATATTCTTTCAACGGTGAGACTAAAATCAAGGTATTACAGAGAATATCCTAAATATTGGGTACAAAAAACTGATTATTGGAGGTCCAAAAATTTATTTATAAGCAAACAGACTCAACTAAAATCAGTTATTTTGTCTCTTTTGAGTTTATTTTGAGCAGAGCATATTGATCCACACAGCCACACTTTGATCCATGCTACTTATTCTGGTTCCCATCTTTGCCCAATTTTGTGAATACCAAAGTTCAAATTATTTTCATCCAAAAAGAAAAAAATGAATAGCTTAGATACCCCAGGTAAAAGCATTACTTCATTTTTTAATGAGACTTGCAGAAATAAACAGAGTGAGACAACTCGCCAAATGAGGCAACTTTTTAATCAATATCAGAAATCCATAATCAATATCAGAAATCCATAGCAATATCAGAAATCCATAATCAATATCAGAAATCCATAGCAATAATAAAAAACTCAATCGGGAGAGGAGAGAGGCAAATTGAGATGCAATCGGGAGAGAAGACAAACTCACATACCAGTTGTCGAATACAAAGTGATGAAGCCAATCGACAAAGGGAAGCAACCGCGCGCTCGTATACCTGAATATGAGAAGACCTAATCGATCAATAACTCAAGGCACAACTGATATGGACATGAAATTAAGCCCTAGCCGTCTCATACACACTTACAGGATCGAGAGAAACGGTGGGAGAGAGTGGTCGGCACACACTCACAGACGAAATGAACCCTAGGTGGCACACAGATCGTGAGAGAGAGTAGGAGAACGAGAGAGAACGAGAGAACGAGTGATTGAAAGCCAAACACAAGAGTAACCAATGAATTGATTTGGGATTAGGGTTATCACCGGCGCAGCGACACCCGCGAACGATTAGAAGGGTTGGCGCCAAAACATTTGTGCTTTTTGGCCACGTAATACTTTGTATTTCCAAAAGTGAGACTTTTACCTATTTAGGGATAGTTTTTTCGTAATTTTTTTTTTCATATTTTTTGATTTTTTAAACTTATTTTGGTTAATCAATATAATTTTAATAAGTTTATTTAAGTTTATACTAAAATTACGTAATTTTACAAATAAACTTATTAAAATTATATTGATTAAAAAAATATGTTGATTTTTACTTATGCACAAAACTCATCGATAATGAATTTTTTATTTACTAATGCATAATATGTTGGGAAAAGTAAATAAACTTATTGTACCCATAAATATGTTGGGAAAAGTAAATAAACTTTTTGCGACGAATTTATTCGTCGCCATAAATTTTTATTTAATTTTTAGATATTTTTACGATGAATTTATTTGTCGTCATATGTAACAAGTTTATTTATTTATTTGCAACGAATTTATTTAACGACAAATTCTGTACATAGGCGACAATTTTCTTCTTAAATACGCGACGAATATTTTCGTCGCTATGTTTTTTATTGGGCGAC
>JAULLD010445563.1:0-15401 GCA_035668095.1 Sarracenia minor
TGTTTCCTTTTTGGCCTTAGCTTCTTACTTTTGGCTATCTTTCCTCTCTTTTCCACCCCAAGATTTTTCTTCTTTTTCTTGGACAAAAAAGAATGCGTCTTCATCTTTATCAGCAACCGTGCATGCAGTCTTTGCCTTTTTGGTGCAAAGGTTGGATGTTTGGATTTTCTGCAAAAATGTCTTTAGCTTCATCAGCACTTGCATAGGTAGACTTATCTTTTTGGTGCAATAGTTGGGGGTTTGGGCTTTCAGCACATACGAGATCTGTTATGGCTCCCATACTGTCTTTTTCTGGGAACAAAGCATTGGGTTTCACTCTCCGTGTACCACCATCTTTTGAATTTGAAAAAATATCACCCTTAATGGGTTTAGGCTGGCGAGGGCAGTATGCATAATACTCATTGAGCCAGGGGCAGTTGGCACAATGTGCTTAGGGGTCTGGTTAGCTTGTGATACCTTTAGAGTTGACTCATCAACTTGATTGACGATGGCCACGTAATCTAAAGCATCCATCTTTGTCTTTCCTAGGCGTCTAGAGGTAGAGGTCACCTATCATTGATGATGCCTTTGAGGGTGGGCTTTGTGGGCTTGATCCATACTATTGAAGACATAACCACCTGGTGTGCTGCCTTTGACTGGGGGGAGTTGCTTAGCAGTTTCAGAACACCTGATTTGGGTAGATGGTGTTGTCCACTTTCAGTTCATAGAAATTGTCAATTGATACTCTATGTTCAGTGTGGTTTTGCACCCTCCCAAAGACCAAGGTCTCGTGCCTTTGGGTTCTCTTCTTTAGACTTATAGGGGTGCCCCAGATGCCACCTAATTTATTGAAGTTGCTCTCACACAAGGCGTGTAGGAGGACTCTATATATGTTTAGCTGTACTCTTCTGCAAAGATTGGACTGTCTTGGGCACCATTCAAAGATAACTTCAAACCACTTGTCGAGCCAAACCATGTCCTGCTATAGGGTTTTGATTTTGTCCTCCTCTGTGGGGAATTGCAATAGCATTTTTGTGCCTCTAAGTGGCTTGACAGAGATGCACAATAAGTTATCCCTCTTTATGGACTCCTCATTAGCATCGGCATCTCCAAAGCCCTTAGCTATGGCCATCGCACAACACCTTAGCCAAGTTGAGTCAATAACATCAGTCTCCACACGTCTGTAACTCCTGTGGTTAGGTTGCAGCTGCAAGCATTGGATTTATTTCCCAAATTTTGGCAAGGACTAAGCTTCTTTTATCTTAGAACTATCGAGATCTTTCTTACTAACACCCCAATTGTGCTATCTTACCATGTCAAAGTGAGCTAATTTGACCATGATTAGTTTGTCTAAGTACCATGCCCCATCTAACATCTTCGTGGCTAGCTTAACAGTCCTTAAATTGGTGAACCTTACGAGACCATACCTTGATTGGGTCCTCCACCTTCGTTTGGGTAGGATGTTCACGTCTAAGACATACACACACTATTGGAAGATCCTACCTAGCCATTGGCAGTGGATCTAGTCCGGAAGATTGTCGATGAAGATGGTGGATATCCCTTTGACTATCATCCTCTCAGCTCCATGGTCACCAGGGAGACCACTCTTGGTAGAATCCTGAGGTCTCGTAGATCTGATCCCAAGGGGACCAAACTTGGTTTTTCCCTGGGTCCTTACATCTTGCTTTAGCAGCCCATTAACAAACTCATGCTCATTAATCCGAGCGTCGCCAGAGGAGTCGAATGCTTCCATTATCATCGTATCTCAAAAAAAGATGCCTCTCTCAACTTTGTATGCTCATAAAGGGGACACACTCATTGTTGATGTATACAACAAATGCAAATATAACATCACCCTTCACTGGTATCACATGAAAAATTATTAAGTAATCCCAGAATACCATGTTACATTGCCTACTTGGTATCATGCCTCTTGTTATCCCTAGACTATAGAATAATTACTCAGAAGGATTATTAGCTTCAATCGAATCTAAGCCTTGCTTCTTCTGATCAACTCGTAAGAGATGTCTTGGCGGGTATGTTGTAGGACCCTTCTTCATGACGTGTGATTCTTTGTGTTCAAAATATTCATATTTATTAGTCTAATGCATCTAGAATATTATATTATATTTTGTGACTCCTGTATTGTAGTACTTTAAATCATATGAATTTTTATTATATATTGAGATAAAAGAACATAAATATATATATAGAAAAAATTCATAAGGTTACATTGGTCCAAAATATCACTATTACTCTTTACACTTGTGATCTCCATCTCAACACCTCTATCAGCTATTAGGGCAACAATTGTAACAATTATAGACGCTATCTGACAAGTTCTCTAGTGATTTTTTTGAAAATTTTCAATGATCACGTAAAACAAAGGTAAATTTAACTTGCTTGTGCTTGAATACAAATATATATATATATATGTACACTATTTTATGTGGTTGATGTAGAAAAAGGAGTGATGAATATAGTATTATTTTATAAACAGAAATAATTTTTAAGGTTCGGATATAATGGATTGTGAAATTTGTTCATTATGTGGGCAACACTGGAGCAAATAGTGATATTTGTTCACACATATCACCTCATTGAAAAAGTCACGATGAAGATGATGACAATGATGAGGTAGAAAGAAGTGTATTAATTCATGAAGCAATTAAAAGAATGTATTTTTTCAATTGTACTATAAATACGCTAAAAGATGAGAAAATTCCTATATATATATATTTATATATATATTCTCGTCTATATATTCTATAGACGGAGTGAAAAATCGGCTTGATAAGTTGGAATATTTAAGAGGAATCCGAACACAAGTCCCCAGTCGGGTGGAAAAAAAGGCTAGGGCTGTTCACTTGGGTCCGGGGTTCGACCCCTGGGCCCAACGTTGGAAGAATTTTCGGTGTGTTTTGGTGGATTATAATGCTTGGTGGAGGGCTAAGCTTGGTGTCCGATTCCTCTGGTGGAAAAAACAGGTATGCGGCTCGCTTCCCCCACCCCCCCTCCCGCCCCGTATCCTTGTAATCCCCAAATCCAAAAAAAAAATCTATTAAATATGTCTGTGTGTGTGTGTGTATACATATTATAGATATTTATATAAGTTTTTATAAAAATAAAAAAAATCAAAAAAAATAAAAAAAAAACAATCCTTCTTGTCGCGAACCAAAGGGCGAGAGAGGACGGAATAGGGAAAACTCGGGGAGAAGGGAAGGGAAGAGAAGAGGTAAGGAGAAGGGAGGAGGAAGACCAGCGACCACCACCAACCACCGCCGCGCCACCATCGGCGTGCCACCATCGGCACTGTCAAAGGAGGAGAACCGATGGAAAAATAGGGAGAACATGGGCGCTATCGCGCGCTCACAACCGCAACTTCCGACGACGATTCGGGGTTCGATTCGGCTTGATTTCTTTAGATCCCTTTATTAAAGGTATGATTCTAGATCTGTAGAACATTTCTAGTATTTTAGTTTCGATTTTGGTTGAAGTTTTGTGATCGATCGGGACCTAGGGTTCGTCGAACCCGACGTAAGTAATTTTTGGGTTTTCGGATTTTTCTTAATAAATTGATGTTTAGAACATGAAATAGAACCTAGATCCAAGTTTCTAGGCTTTCTAGGATCATTGTGGTGTGATCAATTTCAGTTTTGGAGAAATTAGGTTTTTCAGGTCAAAATTGGGACCAATTTAGGAGTTTCGACCTTCGGGGGTTTATTTTGTAAAATTGACTCCAATTCTGAGTTATTAATGTAGAATATAGCATATGGTTAAAATTTGGTAATTTTTGGACTAGGTGGTATTAGTCCTCCTTAATTAAAACGCATGTTGGTAACTTGGTTTTTGGCAGTTCGAGGCTATTTTTGGGACTGGCTTGGAGCGGCTATGGATTGGACTTGATTTCTGATATCGTCTCAGTTGCGAGGTAGGGAACGACCTACTATGGAACTCTACATGTTATATGTAAGGCTATTTGTTTAAATGTGCTTTAAACATGTAAAATATGCTTTATGATTATGTATGCCTAGTGCGGGTCTCGGGACCCGATATTCTTGAAAACCTTTGTAGCTTTCTTTGGTTGGTAATAGGTTTATGTGATATCTATCTTTTTAGATATGTATTAGCATGTTTATTGCTTAAGTTGGGTGTTATACTTGCGTTGATAGTAACCCGATTCTTACAGGGTCTAGGATTGTGACCCTTGAGTTGCGGTAGTTCCTATGTATAGGAGGACTTGTAACACACCTATGTGTTTGAGATTCTGATAGAATCCGTGACTATAGTTTACTCTTTCATGCTTGTAGGGCATGGTATGTCTATATGACTTAAGGTGGTTGTGTCTGGCCGTTAAGATACATATCCTCGGTTTATTACTACATCGTCTGTTATGTCGGAGTTGATATATTACTTGCTATATATCTCTGGGTGGTTATTGCTACATTACTAGTTATGTAGGATTGATATATATACTACCTGATATATATATATCAATGGATGTCATGGTGACATGAGTGGCTTCCACGCCTTTCTTGATATAACGGCTATATGCTTCATGGCCATGTGCATCATTTTGCTTTATGCTAGGTTATTGGCTTTTTCGTTTGTATATCATTTGTGATATATGGTCTGGACGGGTGGTGAATCATAACCTTTACTTTGAAAATCAAACTCTTTTCTTTTAAAACTAAACTTATGATTCGGTAAGGGTCTGGAAGTTGGTAGACCCGAATTACCTTATCGGGCGGGTGACTCCCTATGTTGATGGACCCGAATTATCTTATCGGGTAGGTGACTCCCTACGTTGATAGACCCGACTAATCTTATTGGGCGGGTGACTCTCTACATTGGATTACGACACTTGTTGTCGGGTGGGTGACGGCCTACGTCGGATTGCGACATTCTATGTCGGACAGGTGATGGCCTACGTCATTTAGGATTTATACTTATGATATAAACTGTTAGCCCTTTGTGGTTTATGAGATCGGATTTGAGAATTTCTCATCCTTAGGTTGTTGTGTTGCTTATACGTAAGTTATTTTATATCTTAGTGATAGATATGGTTAGTGTGGTGCCTTCGGGCTGTGACTAGTGACTTCAGGCCTTAAAGATCATCTTCTGATCTTTTAGCCATACCCGTGGTTGTGTGTATGGGTTGTATGTATGGGTTGTGTTGATAGATTTATGTCTTTTATTCCAAGATGTCGTTTATCGTTTCCTATTGGGCTTGTTAGTAGAGGGACAACTTTGTCTCTTAGCCCAGTATTATTGTTGGGGGTTACGTGTTATACAATTCTTCTCGATCTCATATACGTGTATCAGTTTAACAATAGTTACTGTTGCTGTGCTTGTTTGTTTGGATAGCGGTAACTGTTGTTAAACATAGGATATATGTTTATGTGATTATAATGTTTATAAGATATGGTATGGGACATAGCCTATATTCATGATTTGAGATAACTATTTGCTGGTTATACAATGCTAATCTGATATGGTTTTGGGGGTTGGGTTTGAGAGCTTCTCGCCCTTATATCGTGTTATTGCTTACATGTAAACTGCTAATATCTTTGTGACAAATGTGCTTGCGCATGATTGCATACATGTAAACTGCTAATATCTTTGTGACAAATGTGGTTGCGCAGGGTTTCTGCTTGTTTTATCGATATCGGGTGAGGATATCAGGTTAGTTGATTAGGATATATTCATGTTATATATACCCTATTGTGGTAGTATACTATGATATTCGGTGTTATGGCATGTTGTTGGATTTGATATCCTGTTGAGTACATTAGTTGAACTGTCTAGCTTTGTGTATAAGTTATCTAGACTTATGGGTATTGTCTAGGTTTGAGGCTTATTGTTTAAGTCTTAGGTTAAGCTGGTTAGTCTTAGGTTATTATTTACACTTGTTGTATAAATGCTTAAACTTATGTATGAACTGATTTGTAGAAATCATGATAATGCGATAAACTGTATTTTACTGGTTTCGGTTAAACCTTATTTTCCTATCGCATATCAACTTTATATAGCATGTTTAGGTCTTTTGTAGCTTATTTCGTACAAGCTTGTGGCTCATGTTGTCTTTGACAACACAAGTGTGTCTGGAGGAGTATAGCATGCGGAGAACGGATGCAGCAGAGGCTTGGCAGAAGCTTAGTCGATTAGTTGATCGTGTTTAGCTCCTAGGTTATATTTGGATGATTGTATATTTTTTTTGATATGGATCTCCTGTGACTGTTTATTAGGTATAAAACATCTTTTAGTGTCTAAAGCAAACATATCCATGCAAATTTTTCTAAAATTCTCTAGTGGTGTGGTTTGTTTTATGCATCTTTTTATACTAAAATGGGCATGGTTTGTACCTTTAGACTCCTGGACACGTGATTAATATCATGGGTAAATCAGATAAAATGCATGATTAAGCGGAAAAATTAATATCTTTTTATATTAAAAAGAGGGGTTTGATCCGGTGCCTCATGGTATTGGTAGTTTTTAGTATGTCGGGTTTTGGGGCGTTACAACTTGGTATCGGAGTTCTAGTTAAGTCGTAGGATAGGGCTGCGTGTTAAGACGGGAGAGTTACTTCGCATGTTGCATTCATGTTTGGGTATGCTCGTATGCTTAGTAACATGTGCATGTTATCTGATTACGTGATTACATGGGCATGGAGGTAGGACTTTGAGGATGATATTTTTTGCTTTGGCGTCCGGTTGACTACTTTGGGAATTTGGTTAGAAAGACACCTCATGAATGCTCATTCTAATAAAAAATCTAAATGAGTCGTTCGGATTAAGGTATCAGTCCAATTAGCCTCCTCGGTATGTGATAATTTGTTAGCATGCTTACATGTACAGGTGTTAACTTGTTTTATAGTACATTTATAGCTTTTCATAGCTAGTTATCCTACATGTCAGAGTAAGAGGAGTACTTGAGAGTGTGTACGCCTTTGCGTTCGGTGTTTGTCTGGATGGTTTATGTTGAGATAGAGCAAGCTCTATGCTTAGCTTCAGGTTTGCATGTCGTGAGCCGTGTTATGTCACGATCCATGCATTCTTGTACCGTGTCTTTTTATTGGGAGCCGTGTATTACCGGGTGGGCATGAACGGGAACGCTTACACAATGGAACGTGGATGGGAACATAGTGGACGGGAGCGTGAGAATGATGTGATGTGACCCCTCAGGGTAGATGCCTTGTTGAGAGTTTCCTCCTTTTGAGAGTGAGATGCCCTTAGTGGCAAGGATGACGTTGGGTTGTCATTAGTATCTTGTTTTGGATCTGTGTGTTGTACAGGGAGTATATGTTTGGGAAACACGTTTGTTTGAGTAATAATGTTACATGTCGGTTATGAGAATCGACAAGGTGTAGGTGGGTTTGTTGACCCTATAGATGTGCAGTGGCCATTGCACAGTCTAAATTTTCTTGATGAGTTGTTCAGGTTTCATAAGAAACAGGTTAAGTGATATCTTCCATGGTTGTGGATCCACCTAAGAGGTTTTTCTGTGACAAGAACCTGGTGAAAGAGGCTTCAAAGGTGGGTTAGGAGGTTACTCATTTGACACGTTATGATGTCATTAAGTTGGATGATGGCGGTGTTTCTAGTGTTGTTCTAGCAGGAAGACGACCAATTATAATTATGGATTCGATCGATGAAGAGATAGAGTATCAGGGATCTTTAAACCCGTATCAGGGGATAAGATTCGGGAAGTACTAGTGGTGTGGCTAGGTAGCAAGGTTCTTTAGAACTTCTCAGGATTCAGTTTAGCATATGATGTACACCCTTAGTTGACCATTGGCTTAGTAGTGATCCCGTTGGATTTCTTAGTGTCAAGGTTTGGATTGTTTGTCTTTTTGACAATGAGGTACAAGTGTTGGATTCTGTTGAGGGCGATATCTTCAGATGGCATTTGCATAGGGTTCTGGTGAGATCCCTTATGATGGGCTTGGTTTGTGAGATGTTTGTAGTGGGAATAGTTGCAGTTCATACAATTACCATAGTTGAGTTATGAGAATCCCGTTTGTGGGGTAGGTGACTTGGCGAGGACGCCTAAGGAGTCTTAGTTTCCTGCGTGTTGCTATGGTACCGGTAAAGTTGAGTGGAGTTTTGGACAGCGTGGTTTACGTGATGCCTCAGGAGTTTAAGGGAGTGATATAACATTGGCTTCGGAGTGTCACAGTCACATGTTGATGCCTTAAGGGCAAACAAACAATGAACGAAGGTACCTGAAACAATATGATTGTTTCCGGTTGGCAATTTGTTTCCTTGGTTCATGGTAACGTGAGACCATTAGTAGAATGAGTTAGATCTCAACCTGATGGAGATTCCTCAGTGGGATATCAGGCAGTGTGGAACAGGACAACTGACGTGGATCGGTTGGGGCTTGTGGCTATCTGTTTACATGGAGGATGACTTGGGTAAGGTCTTTCGAAGTTGTGGAGTTATTCAAAGGGGAATTGAAACCATAATCAAGTTACAGTGCAAGAAAGGTTCTTTAATGGGATATGCTACCTCGCATATCTGTGGGCTTGTATAGCCGTGTTGTAGGTTCGTGGTTGATCGAAGAGACCCTCTGGTAAGGGTGATTATGACAAACTATTTGGGATTGTCATGTATCCGTGGGAACTTCTGTCGGGTGGAGTTTCGATTTTCATCGTGTCTGGTTTGGGTTCAGGCTATTTGGGGCAGGGTTTGTAGTCAGCAGGGTTATCTGTGGTTTCTGGGTATCGTGTTCAAAGGTACAATGTACAGCGTATTAGGCAGACACGGGAGCAGTTCACCTTGTGAGGCTGGGACTGGTTAACGACGTATCCGGTGAGGCTAAGGTCTATAGACGTTGGGAGATGTCTGGGGTTCCTACCTTCTGATGGAGTAGTGATTTCGAGGGCGAAATTCATTTTAGTGGGATATGTTGTGAGGACCCGGAAAATTTTTAAATAATTATTTAATTGGAAAAGAAATTTTTGGGTAATATTTTTTTTTGGTTAACGAAAATCTAAATCTTTTACGAGGTTTGTCGATTTAGCTTTTCAATTAATAAATTAAATATAATTAATGTATTAGGCTAATTCCAGGCTATGTATATATATATATGTATGTGTGTGTGTATATATATATATATATAAGTTTTTATAAAACTAAAGAAAATAAAACAAAAACAAAAAAAACAATCCTTCTCGTCGTGAACCAGAGGGCGAGAGAGGAGGGAACATCGAAAGCTCGGGGAGAAGGGAAGGGTAGAGAAGAGGGAAGGAGAAGGGGGGAGGAAGGCTGACGACCACCACCGACCACCGCCGCACCACCATCGGCGCTGGCAAAGGAGGAGAACCGGCGGAAAAATGGGGAGAACATGGGTGACATCGCGTGCGCACAGCCGTGGCTTTCGACGACGATTCGGGGTTCGATTCTACTCGATTTCTTCAGATCCCTTCGTAAAAGTTATGATTCTAGATCTGTAGAATATTTCTAGTAATTTAGTTTAGGTTTTGGTTGAAGTTTTGTGATCGATCGGGACCTAGGGTTTGCCGAACCCGACGGGAGTAATTTTTAGATTTTTGGCTTTTTCTCGATCAATTGATGCTTGAAAGATGAAATTGAACCTAGATCTAAGTTTCTAGGCTTGCTAGGATCATTGTGGTACGATCAATTTTAGTTTTGGAGAAACTAGGTTTTTCAGGTCAAAATTGGGACCGATTTGGGGGTTTCGGCCTCCAAGTGTTTAATTTGTAAAATTGACTCTAATTCTGGGTTATTTATGTAGAATATAGCATGTGGTTAAAATTTGGTAATTTTTGGACTAGGCAGTATTAGTCCTCCTTAATTAATATGCAAGTTGGTAACTTGGTTTTTAGCAGTTCGAGGCTATTTTTGGGACCGGCTTGGAGCGGCTATGAATAGGACTTGATTCCTGGTATCGCCTCGGCTGCGAGGTAGGGAACAACCTACTCTGGAACTCTACATGTTAGATGTAAGGCTATTTGTTTAAATGTGCTTTAAACATGTAAAATATGATTTATGGCTATGTATGCCTAGTGCGGGTCTCGAAACCCGGTATTCTTGGAAACCTTTGTACCTTGGTTGGTATTAGGTTTATTTGATATCTATCTTTTTAGATATGTATTAGAATGTTTATTGCTTAAGTTGTGGGTTCAACTTGCCTTGATAGTAACCCGGTTCTGACAGGGTCTAGGATTGTGACCCTTGAGATGCAGTGGTTCCTATGTGTAGGACGACTTGTAACACACCTATGTGTTTGAGATTCTGATAAAATCCGTGACTATAGTCAAGTCTTTCATGCTTGTAGGGCATGACATGTCTATATGACTTAAGGTGGTTGTGTCTTGTCGTTAAGATACATATCCTCGGTTTTTTACTACATCGTTAGTTATGTAGGAGTCGATATATTACTTGCTATATATCTCTGGGTGGTTATTGCTACATTACTAGTTATATAGGTTCGATATATATATACTACCTGATATATATATATATATATATCAATGGATGTCATGGTGACATGAGTGGCTTTCACGCCTTTTGGGATATGATGGCTATATGCCTCATGGCCTTGTGTGCCGGTTTGCTTTATGCCAAGTTGTTGCCTTTTTCGTATATATATCATTTGTGATATATGGTCTGGACGGGTGCTGAATCCTAACCTTTACTTTGAAAATCAAACTCTTTTCTTTTAAAACTAAACTTATGATTCGGCAAGGGTCTGGAAGTTGGTAGACCCGAATTACCTTATCGGGTGGGTGACACCCTACGTTGATGGACCCGTATTATCTTATTGGGTGGGTGACTCTCTACGTTGATAGACTCAAATTATCTTATCGGGAAGGTGACTCCCTACGTTGGAGTACGACACTTGTTGTCAGGTGGGTGACGGCCTACGTCAGATTACGACATTCTATGTCGGACGGGTGACGACCTATGTCAGTTTGGGTTTATGCTTATGATATAAACTGTTAATCCTTTGTGATTTATGAGATTGGGTTTGAGAATTTCTCACCCTTAGGTTGTTGTATTGCTTATACGTAAGCTATTTTATATCTTGGTGGTTGATATGATTAGTGTGGTGCCTTCGAGCCGTGACTAGTGGCTTCATGCCTTATAAATCATCTTCTGATCTTTTAGCCAAACCCGTGGTTGTGTGTATGGGTTGTGTTGATAGACTTATGTCTTTTATTCCGGGAAGTCGTTTATCATTTGCTGTTGGGCTTGTTAGCAGAGGGACACCTTTGCCTCTTAGCCCGATATTGTTGTTGGGGGTTACGTGTTATACAATTCCTCTCGATCTCATATACGTGTACCGGTTTAACGTAGTTAATGTTGCTGTGCTTGTTTGTTTAGGTAGAGGTAACTGTTGTTGAACTTAGGATATATGTTTATGTGATTATAATGTTTATAAGCTATGGTATGGGACATAGCCTATATTCATGATTTGAGGTAACTGTTTGCGGGTTATAGACTGCTAATCTGATATGGTTTAGGGGGTTGGGTTTGAGAGCTTTTTTCCTTTATATCATGTTATTGCTTACATGTAAACTGCTAATATCTTTGTGATAGATATGGTTGTACAGGATTTCTACATGTTTTATCGATATCAGGTGAGGATATCAGGTTAGTTGATTAGGCTATATTCATATTATATATATCATGTTGTGGTAGTATACTATGATATTCGGTGTTATGTCATGTTGTTGGATTCGATATCCTGTTGAGTACATCAGTTGAACTGTCTAGCATTGTGTATAAGCTATCTAGACTTGTGGGTATTATCTAAGTTTGAGGCTAATTGTTTAAGTCTAAAGTTAAGCTGGTTAGGCTTAGGTTATTATTTACACTTCTTGTATAAATTCTTAGACTTATGTATGAACTGATTTGTAGAAATCATGATAATGCGATAAAGTGTATTTTACTAGTTTAAGTTAAACCTTATTTTTCTATCGTATATCATCTTCCTATATCATGTTTAGCTCTTTTGTAGCTTGTTTCTACGAGCCTGTGGTTCACATTGTCTTTGACAGCACAGGTGTGCCTGGAGGAGTATAGCAGGCGGAGAATGGACACAGCGAAGGCTTGGCAGATGCTTAGTCGATTAATTAAGCGTGTTTAGCTCCTAGGTTATATTTGGATGATTGTATATTTTTTTGATATGGATCTCTTGTGAGTGTTCATTAGATACAAAACAACTTTTAGTGTTTACAGCAAACATATCCACGCAAATTTTTCTAAAATTCTCCAATGGTGTGGTTTGTTTTTGGCATCTTTTTATACTAAAATGGGCGTGGTTTGTACCTTTAGACTCCTTAACACAGGATCAATATCAGGGGTAAAGCAGATAAAATGCTTGATTAAGCGAGAGAATTACTTTCTTTTTATATTAAAAAGACGGGTTTGATCCGGTGCTTCGCGGTGTCGATAGTTTTTAGAACGCCGGTTTTGGGGCGTTACAAGTATGGATATTCAAGAAAAATATATTTACATTTAAACTAGACATATTTTATCTAAGACATTGGCATGGACTATCCGGAGCATAATCCGTCTCGTTAATAGCATAAAATATCTCAAGTTATAGAATTAAAATCCCGAATATTAAATAAGGCATACCCTATTCAAGATTATAGCACGACTTGTCCGGAGTACGACACGTCTTATCCATGGCATAGAATATCTCATATTTTATCTTCGCTTAACAAATAAAATACAGTTATGCAACCCACATTTAATACAATCATAGATAGATTAAATAGAATATTAATTAATTTAGAGAAGAAACATTTTTCCAACGAGCAAATATGTCGTGGAATAAAATAGTTGCATAACGAATCTAATTAAAAAGGCTAAAATAAAATAATAAAATTAATCTACTCCTAAAATACCAAACTCGGGCTTCATCAAAATCCGAGGTAGACAAAGGACCTTAGCCACGCATGGTCGGGGTCGAAATCATCTTTGAGTTGGTGTCGGCTATCGTCGGCAGCTCCTCGTCGAGGCTCGAACCTTCCAATACTGGCTTGGATGGGGCAAAAGTGGAATTTGTGAGAAATGAGGGACTTTTCGTCACTGGGCTCAGATGTCAAAATCGCTGGGGGTCGGGGTCTATTTATAGATTTCTAAAAGTTGGAGTCCTTTTCAGATTATGAATGCATCGCCAACAGAGTTCGGACAGAAGTGGCGATATTGTCCGGGCAAAAATGGGCAAAAATGCCCTGACGGTAATGGCCATGCATCGCGACGGTAATCGGCAAAAGTGTCCGGACAGAAAGCTGAATGGCATTTGGACGGGGCTTGTTCTAGTCTTGGACTTTTCTTTAAATTTCAGTCCTGTGTCGTTTGTATGCTTATTTTGTGGCTGTTTTGCATTTCTTTGCCAAAACCTGTCTAAACACAAAAACACTACAAAACACAATATTAAACAATATCTCGGGCTTAACCTAGTGTAAATAGAGAGATTAAATCGTCACTTTTGAGTGCCGATTAGACATAACATAAAATTTTGTGTGATAACTGTGATTAACACGGAGGGGGTTATAAACAACGAATATTATATCTCGTTATCAAAGGGGACGTAAGAACAACGACTTACACCGAACATAGGCGGTTAGTCACACAAAATTTGACTTACAACTACAACAAATGGTCGTTCAAATGCGGAACAAGATAAGGGAAAGTATCTTGAGGTAAACCACAAACGTGGGTCAATTTAGATCAAGACCGTAAGGTCATAACCCAATGACTAGAAATAAGACCAGCTTGTGACCCGCAAGAGTCAAGCTCCTAAAGAGTGTGTGCAGATGGATGAGATATTATGTCTATCAACTCAGAATATAGATGCAAGCATAAACATATACGAAAGGAGGGAACACTGGATCGCATAAATTTTTTATCAAATTACTATACTTGACAAGAGCAATGATTAGCATGTGTCTCATTCATGTCTAAGCTAAGTAAGATAAATAGACAAGCATTCGATGAAGAAACATAAAAGTACGTAGGCAGTATTTCTCATAACGTCTTAAGAAGAGTATCTGGGAAGATATGTAGCTTAAGGAACAAGAATGACACCAAAATCAACGGCCAACGACTAAGACAAACGACAAACGGAAAGGACATATAATGACATCCGTTGAACATTGGATTTGGGAAATCATCGGCAAAAAAAAAACGAACAACACTATCTCATAGGCATTTTGTACCATGAAAATTTATATCGTTTCAGAGGGGGTTTTCTTTTGTTAGGTGCGAGAATGGGAGTTGTTTTGAGTTGTTTATTAGGAGGTGTATTCGTAGGGGGATCATGCTACTTCCAATGAGTAGGAGAGTGAAAATTTGATATGGCAAATAATAGCTTGTCGATATGGGCAACAAGGTATGAAGATTGAGCAGATAACTCATTCAAATGGCTCAAAGTTATGGCACAATCACTACCAAGAACAGGTGATCCTGAGCTCTTATTTCTTCTACCTTGAGAGATGCTAGTGCATTTTACTTTACTTCTATTTCTTTTTAGATGATAGCAATTAGGTCTAATGTGATGTGCTATCCCATAATGGTGGCACAACGAAGGTGGTGTACTCCTAACTGGAGAGTGAGATCCAAAGGAAGAAGATGAGGCAATTGAGGGAGGTCTCAGATGTCTCCTTTTATCGTGAACTAGGTGAGACATCCCATCAAGTCTGACATTCGACACAAATGAGGTTGTGTAGGATAATGAGGGGTCAATAGATGTGACCTTGTTAGACTCATGGGACGAATGTGGGGACGATGAAGAAGGATTTAGGGAACCTAGGCCAATTTGGTCACGAAAGGTTCGGGACAACTTGGTGATTCGAGAGACGACTTCATCTCTCTTCATCATAGAGAAGGGTTTAAGGAGATCATCTTCTAGGGATGAAATCTTGTATTTTGCCTTTGTTGTCTCTTTCAAGCGATCCAATCTTTCTTTTTCGACAATGGAGAATTTTTGGGCTAGCTCAGCTTGATACTTTATGAGAGATGCAAACTCAATGTCTCTATCGGTCACCTCATTTTTTAGGACGTCTACTTCTCTCTTAAGAGAAGTGCACTTAGCATCGATTTAAATTATGTCCTCTTTGAGCTTAAGGTACTTTTCTATGAGCTCTTCATAGGCCTTTTGGATGGAAACAACCCCATCCTCATCCCTACAACTTCCTAATTATTCACTATTCTCACAAGATGATTGTAACATCCTGACCTAAACCAAATAATAATCTAATAAAAATATCCAATAACTGAGTCTCTAGCCGAATATTCATCTCTTTTAAACTTTGATTTAAGAAAATAAAAACATTTTCCCTTTTAAAGAAAATTTATGAAAATGTTGGAAAATATTCTAACTCTAGAAATTTTTAGAAATTTCGGCAGAGTTTCCTCTGTTTTTGGACCAAAACCCAAAAT
>JAULLD010445564.1:0-10072 GCA_035668095.1 Sarracenia minor
TACATTTTCTCCTCATACCAGTACTAATTTAAGCATCGGAGAGGGTACGCCAGGACGCCGGCACCCTATCCTAACCCGTTTGCTACCTGTTGCAGACCCGTTGATCACCGGTTCGAAACCCAACGGAATCTTGATGCTATCAAAACCACATGCATGTCAACTATCTGCCACCATCTTGCCACTATCACCTGAAATGTTATTATGAAACAACATGAGCCAAAACCCATAGAATATAAGATAATCAAAGAATGCGTAAACAATATGTGAGGATGGTTATCATGTGAGCGAAAAATATAAGTTACAACAATATGAGCGAAAACTCGTATATGAAATACACTAACCAGAGAATAAAAATGAATAACATGTGAGCCGAGCATGTGAATACCACAACACCAGTGAAAAGAGAAATCTCGTTCCATGTTTAGTAGAAAACTGTATCCACATGACTCTAGTTTTTAAGAAAAATGTTTCTTAAAAAGGGTCTTATTTTCTTCTTTCATAAAATCCATTTCCCCACTTTTTCAAGTTTTTTCAAACATTTTTGTGTTGTCTTAAAATTTTTCCCATAGGGTTCCACACACACACACACACACACACACACACACACACACACACACACGGCATGTAAGAAGCATCTGTTCACCGACACACATATAATCCGGGCCACACACGGCGCCGGTCTACCCATTATCCGATACAAACCTGCCGCTACCACACACACACATATCTATGAATATAATCTTACAATCCACGACCAAGGGGATAGGCTCCCCGTTAACTCACAAGGAGTTGTCCCCAACTTATGGATGGTCCATCCGATGACTCACAAAGAACCGTCCCCGCTTACAGATGGGTCGTCTGATGACTCTCCCATGGGAGTCGTCCCCGCTTACTGGATGGGCCATTCGATGACTCACAAAGAGCCATCCCCACTTACGGATGGACCGTCCGATTACTCACGAAGAGCCTTACTGGATGGGCTGTCCGATAACTCACAAAGAGCCGTCCCCGCTTACGGATGGATCGTCTAATGACTCACAAAGAGCCTTACTGGATGGGTCGTTCGATGACTCACAAAGAGCCGTCCCTGCTTACGGATGGACCGTCCGATGACCCATAAAGAGCCGTCCCCGCTTATGGATGTGCAGTCCAATGACTCACAAAGAACCATCCCCACATATGAATGGGCCGTCCGATGACTCGCAAAGAGTCATCCCTGCTTACGGATGAGTCGTCCAATGACTCTCCCTCAGGAGTCGACTCTTAATGGCTATAACATCTATAACTCATGTAGCATAAAAATATATGACATGAAAACATAGTAGTAACCATAAGTAAGGGCAAGTCTAAAGCTAGCCTACAACACATCACAACTGTAACGGCATGTCACTACACACGTCTCAATGATTAGCTACTTATCACTCCATAAGGTATTGTGATAGCTATACATCATCTCGTACATCATCACTGTCATTATGCATTATATCACACATCACTAGAGTAATTCAGTGCCACCCCACATATCGCAATGACAACTACTCGCCACCAAATACGCCGTCACGGTAACCGCGCATCGTCACACAAGTCACAGCAGGGATTACATGTCTCCACGTAAACTACTATGGAAACTAAGCATCACCATGCACGTTATAACGATAACTACACATCACCACATAGACCACTATGGCAACTAAGCATGACCATGCACGTTATAACGGGAACTACACGTTACCACATAATCCACTACGGTAAATAAGCATCATGTCATGAAGGGTTCTCCACTCATTTTTAATCACACTCATAAGTTCATGAAATAAAGATTTCTAACTACTATATAATAGGATATCCAGATCATGTCCAAGGATTCTCTCTCTATTCCACTCACCACAACAAACTTATAAGCACAAGCATCGACCTATTGAGGGGTATTACCAACTCTTCACGAAGGGTTACACATGCTAGTGCTCCTCATCCATCTTAAGTATATGCACGTCTCCAACTCACTCCGCAATTACTACTACTCATGAAGTACCTAACAATAGGGACTCAATTCACAACTATGATGTCACACACCATGCCACAAGTCATAAGGCTTAAGCCTCAAACCTCAAATCATGACCCACAATCTACAAGCCACATACTATGAGCTACTAACCACATACTCTATGTCCAAAACTACGAGTTACTAGCCATGAACCATGAGCTATAAGTTATAAGCTGCAACTACAAATCACAAATCATGAGCTTCTGGCCACAAACCAAAAGCCACTAGTCAGAAGCCATAAACTGTAGACCACAAGCTATATGTTACAAGTCGTAGAACACAAGCTATATACTATAAGTCTAAAATTCCACAACTTCAAACCACAAGTCACATGCCATGAGCATAAAGCCAAGATCATGAGCCTTAAGTTCTACATGCCACGAACCATGCCCCAATGCCATAGGCTGCAAGTTATAGGTCTCAAGCCTCACAGGCTGCAAACCACACAACACAAATCGTAAGCCATAAGTTAGGAGCCTTAAGTTACACCAACCCACTGGGTCCTTAGACCGAGACTTCAAACCCCACTTAAATATTTAAGGGTTTCAGGCCTCTGTACACATGTCCATGTCGAGAAGGTGGCCTAGGCCGTCATCCAACTCAATCACCCACACTTAATCGTTAAGCACTCATAGGCATCTATACTTAGCCAAATCCTAATGTCATAAACACTTATGGTGGCTTAATACACAAACCTACCAATTAGGTGGCCTAAGTCACCAATTAACTTTCTACGACACTCACACTTGGCTCCACTTCAATACTTAGATAAAATCCCGTATTACTCATACATGTGGATTTCACCCAAATTAAGTGAATGACACTCAATTATAATTCTTACTCTCCCACAAGCATCAACAAGCCAAATAGGTGACCTAAATCACCAGAGATCCTCTCACATACCCTAGCGTGCATAAGTACTACGACTTACTTTCATACACTCAACCTCTAGGGATTTTATCAAAAATCACAAGCAATAAATTCATTAGGGATGCCAATTACTTACTAGAATCATCAATTTTACATCCTAGAGCTTAGAAACTAAAACTCCTAAATTCAGGGTTTTACTCCAAACTCCACCGAAATCCCTAATATATGATTTTCAACAGTCCATAGCTTTTGTCAAATTAGTAAGATACAATTTCTCTAGACATCATATAAATAGACAAAAACTAACAAACTTCCAACTTTCATAAACTTAAGATCCATAATTTTTGGAATCTACTCTAAACATCTTAGGGTTTTCAACAAAACTCAATGCAACCACCAAACTTATCACACAATAAGCATTTTATTCAATGGTTAAGGTAAATCCTACCTCAAAGATTAAAGAAGAACGTCGTATCAGTCAATAATTGAGCTCCAATCTCAGCCACAACCTAGAACACATTTTGGTTCGGTAAAAACATGCAAATGAGGATGAAAACAACAAATCTCATTAAGAAATCAAGATAAAATGTACCAAACGAGGCTCTATAATCACTCCAAATTCATCACCCAAACCCTAGCCACCGTCATATCTCCATATCAGATGTTAGAGAGAGAGAGAGAGAGAGATAGGATATAAGAAATACCCCAAAACGCGACCTAAAACATGTTTTAAACCAGTCAGCCCTGAAGGAGACCGCTCGAGCGATCCTGGGTTCGCTCAAGCGAACCCAACTGCTTGGTCCAGTCCAAAATTTTCAAAATGAAGCCCGAATCGATATTATTTTAATTCTTTTGAAACTTTTAACCGATTTTACAAAAAATCACTTATATGTCGATTTTGAATTAAAACCTAAAATTGAAATGGTCAATGATTCCCCTACTCCCGGCTCACCAAACCATCAAACGACGTTGTCTTGAGATAAAAATAAATGAAACAAGGTTGGGTCATTACAGTATCCCCCATACTTTTGCTCAATAATTCTCCTCCACATCTACTCCTTCTCTACCCTAGACCTCCACCACCACTTGAGGATTAAAGCTGAGTTTGTCACTTATAGGTTTGGAACCCCAAGTCCACCTAAGTCTCTATACATGGCCACCTTAGCCCACTTAATCAGATGAATCTTCCTCTTATCCGAGCTTCCTCTCCATAAGAATCTGGCTTGGACCCTGTTGAGCCTTGCCATAATCTTCTTGGGCTTTTTGAATAAGGATATGTAGTAAAGAGGTAGGCTAGATAATGCCCTCTATACAAAATGGATCCTACCTGCCATGGACAACCATCTCCTTTTCCAGGGCTTTAAATTATTCTCAAACTTCTTAATAAGTGGCTCCCAACATTTGGATAACCTAGGGTTGATGCTAATGGGAAGGCCAAGATACTTCATGGGGAGATATCCAATTGTGCACCCTAGTATGGAGGCACAAAATTACATCTAAATGGCTAAAATGCCAACCCCCAAAACTTTGCTCTTATGGTAGTTTATTCTCAAGCCAGATGCCATTTCAAAATTTTGCATAATCCTTTTCAAATTCAAAACCATATCACAACTATCACAATAAAATTGGATAGTTTCATTTGCAAATTGCAAATGAGACACCTGTATGCCTTGATTAGCAAAGCTAGTTCCTTGTATAAGCCCAATCTGTCTAGCCTTGTTCCACATGCAGTTCAGTCCCTCAGAAGCTGGTATAAACAAATAAAGTGAGATGGGATCACCATGCCTAAGGCCCCTTTCCATATGAAATTCTTGGGATGTGGGTCCATTTATGATTATGGATATGAAGGATGAGGCGAGGCATGATATTATCCACCCAATCTATGTGGAATCAATGCTCATGCTTAACATATTGGACTTACGATAAGACCAGTTAAATGAAGCATAAGCATTCCTAAAGTTGATCTTGATAATCAATCCATTGATTTTTCTCATTTTCCATTCATGAATTATCTCTGTTAGTATAATTGGCTATTTTGGGTTAAGTACAAAACCATTATGTTTGTACCTTTATTTTAGGTTTGGGGTTTTAGGTGTTTGTGTCTAGGCCTTCCGTCCAATTCACAATCAACAGACCTACTCTGATCTTAGTATAAGGTATATGGCACTCACTACACACTCATAGGCATATTTCATTTATCATATCTTATGTATTATGTAGGTTGTGTCTCTAACTTCCTTAGAAAATTTTATATTTAAAACATGAAATATGGGCACTAACACCCAAAGGGCACCTGAGCCCTCTCCGAGCACTTCAAGTGCTCGAAGAGCGCTTGAGCATCAACAAGCACTTGAACTATTTGTGTCATTTTTCAGTTGTCAAGAGTTGGGTATTTTGAGCACCCATAGTGGGCACGAGTGGTACACTATATCTCTCTCTCATATTATCATTGGTGTGAGCAGAGAAACCTATAAAACTTTAATTACGCTCGAAGAGCACTTGAGCGATGTGATGCGCTCGAAGAGCCACTACAAGAAAAAACACATTCACCGTCAATGCTTCGCCAACAATGTTTTTCGAATGTCGTTGGAAATTATCTATGGCAAAGAAGGTAAGAGTTTTGGTGATGAACCAATTCGTCACAGTTGATTGCTAGATGTTTTGGCGATGAATGAACTCGTCGCGATTGATGCTTTTTCTTGTAGTGAGCGCTCGAGTGCCGATGTGTTTTTATATAAAAACGTAATTTTCGGCAGCTAGGGTTTAAGCCTTTTGTTTGAGAGCAAGCTAAGCCTTTTCTCTGCTCTTACTTCTCTCCAGGTCTCCACCCAATATCCTTATGCTTTACATCCTCCATTAAAGGTTAGGTTAGATGTTATCAAGGTATTTATAGATTCACCATGGATTTATACCTTAATACCATATTTTGGGGTTTTCATCAACCATCTCATACAAATATATTCTCACTACACACACATTTGACCGAGATGACTTGGAGCCATCATGGACGGAGATCGGGAGTGGCTCCCGTGGACACTGTGGGATTAAGGAAGGTGCTCAGGGTGCTACATCAACAATTCGGAGTTAGGTGTCCATTGGAAATATGTGTATAAGTCTTTTTCTTGTATTTTTATAACCTTCTTGGTTTGTTGTAAACATTTTTTTGTGTTTAGTCCCACGATTTTCATCCGGGGGATTTACCATAGGGTTTCCATGTATCATCGTGTGTATATTTATGGTTGTTGGTTCTTTGAGTTTTTATTCCCTTTTAGTCTGTATTATTTATAACCTTAACTCATTTGTTTGTTAGGTTAGAGAATTAATTTTTCAAATTAATTAAAATTAATTTTCATTTTACTTGCATCTAACCCATTCACCCCCATTTAGGTTAGTTTTACCTATTCATAGCTAATTTTAATTAATATGAGAGCAAGCTTCTAAAATTGAGGACTAACCGCGTGAGTAGATTCACTAGCTATGAACCCCGATATGAAAAGGAAGGGTCTTTTCATTATATGTCTGCGGCATCTTAATGGCAATAACTATCCCTACTAGAAGGATTGGATGAGAGGCTTTCTTAATTTCATGGGGATAAAGGTTTGGACGTTAGTGTAAAATGGATACAAATTGCCCATGTTGAGGACGCGACCACTCACAAGGTTCGGTACAAAACTGAGGAAGAGTGGACGACTACAGACAACTCGTGTTCAGAATGCAACTGTAAAGCTCTTGGTGACATCCATAATGTTTTGAGACCTAGTGAATTCTCTAGGATTTCGCACTATGAGACTGCTAAGAAGGCTTGGGATATTCTCCAAGTCACCCACGAGGGCACTCAGACTGTAAAAACCTCCAAACTACAGATGCTGACTACTAGGTTCAAAAAACTTAGAATGTCTGATAGTGAGTCATTTGATTACTTCTATTCCAATCTTGGCGAGATCATCAATGCATTCTTTTCTTTGGGCGAATTCCTCACTTCCTCAAAAATTGTGAGGAAGATACTTAGGTCTCTACCTGAAAATTTTAGACCTGAGGTTACCGCTGTTGGCCTAACAAGGCTTTAACATCCGTTTTGATGATAACAAACCTATATGAATTTAATTGTGTGTTGAGATAATTTTCAGGGTTTGATATACATAGCAAAAAGACAAGGAAATAGCAAGAAGATCATATTCAAAGCTCAAGGCATAAAATAGCAAGAAGGAATTTTTCAGCTAAGGCAATTTCAGAGACCTCAGTCGACCGAAGTGCCTCCTCAGTCGACCGAAGTGATGGTCTGAGCATCATAAAGAATTTTCGTCAATTTGAGAAGGCAATTCGTCAGAAAAGTACCGATACGATTCTCTCTCCTTATAGGCACAAAAAGTTCATCAATTTGAGAAAAATTTCGTCAATTCCAAGATCGATTTTTCGTCACTTTTGAAGAAATTTTGTCAGAAACAAAAAGGAAGGAAAAAGCTTGTCCAGGAGTTCAGTCGACCGAAATCCAAGGTCAGTCGACTGAAGTTGTTCTTCAGGCAAATATTTCTTCAGTTCCAAGGAAATTTCGCCAATTTGCGTCGGGAAATTTAAATTGAAGATTCGCAACGGCTAATTTTGGAGCGAAATCATTCCTAATTGGGCACCAACGGTCATAAACATTTGAATAGATTTAAAAGGAGTTGGTTTTGAAGATTAAAGACACTAATATACGCGAGATACAAGCTACACAGCTCATGAACGAGCTCATACTGTCAAAACCCTCATTTTCTGATATCTCAAGAGCTTCTGAATTGTTTTACTCTTTGAGCTTGCATTTTCTTATCTTTTGAGAGTGTATTTGAGAACCTCATTTCTGTACTTATTCGGCTACCTTAGAGCCAAGAACATTGTACGCAATTTGTTTCAACTACACGTTGAAATCAAAGAATTCGGTTTGAATTCTTGTACTTGAGAAAGGTGATTCTCAAGAGAGGCTTCTCCGCCTATTTGAAGGAAAGAGGCATTTCCGCCTAATCGAAGGAGAGATAGTAGTAGAATCCTCATAGCGCGTTGCTAGAGGCAAGGAGTAGGCCAAGGGGGCCGAACCTTGTAAACCCCAGTGTTGTCTTCTTAACTCTTACTCTTTGATTTAATTTCTTTACTTTGCTTGTCTTTGCACAACTTGGACTTAAACAATTTTTATTCAAACATTTTTTAAAAAAAAGTCCAATTCATCCCCCTCTTAGGAGCACACCTTCACTAACAATAGCGTCCTGATGGCACGGTTTCCAAAACTTAGAATCTTCTGTTTTTGGACTATAAATTCAAAATTTTGAAAACTTGGGCTAAAAATAAAAAAATAATTTAAACAAAAGTTTCAAAATAAAAATAAGCGTCTTTTCCCCGGCAACTGCGCCAAAAACTGGTAGTATTGAACCTTATCGCTTAGTCGTTAATCTCGGGTTACTACTATTTATTTTATTTAATTTACCAAGATCAACTACTAACTAGATATATAGCAGTAAGTCCAGGGTTGATCCTGCAGGGAAAAAAGTTTGTTAAGATTCTGTTTAAACTATTTAATCTAAAAAGGGAGTAAATCTTGAATATTTTTGAAAATAGTTCTTAGCAGTAAAAAGTAAATAAATGATTTAAATAGGCAATTTAAACAATTAATGAGATAGGTTCCACCTCAGGTTTAGAATCCACCGTTACTTGATAATCTAATTTTGATATAATTCCTATTTTATCTAGCTTTGAATAAGATTAAATCCTATCATGTCAAGACCGATATGGATATCCAAGAAATATAGATTCTAATTTCAACAAGGAATATCCTACGCAGAGTATAGAATATCTTAAGTTCTACTCTTAAAATCCCGAATCACAAATACCGCATAGTCTATACAAGATTCTAGCACGGCTCATCCGGAACACGACACGTCTTATCCATGGCATAAGGTATCTCAAATTTTCATATTTGAACAGTTAAAACAATCATGCAACACTCATTTAATGCAATCATAGAAAGCTTAAATGAGAATTAAATTAATTAGAAAATAACGTTGTTCCATAACAATCCGATTACAAAGCAAAAATAAAATACAGAATTAATCTACTCCTATGTTACCAAGTTAGGGCTTGTTCATCACCCGAGGTGGGGGTAGGGACTTAACAACTCATGGTTGGGTAGAGATCCATCGTTAAGTTGATGTCAATCGTCATCGGCAGCTCCTCGACGAGGGTCGAACCATCCAGAGGTGACTTGGCCCGGGTTGTCAAAGGATAAGAGAATAACTATCTAATATATGAGAAAGTGATTCAATTTCTGAATGAAAAATAATGAATACAAGGGTCCTATTTATAGTTTTTTTGGTGCCTTGAATTTAGTAACTCTGACACAGAGCGTCCAAACTAAAATTGCTTGGAGATCACGTCAGTTCCCTGTTTCGGGGCGTCGGGACGTTCGGTGTTCGGCATCTGAACAGTTGGTGTAAGCGTCGAGACGGTTGGCTAGAGCGTCTGGACGTTCGACATCATAAACGTCTGGACCGTCGTGGTATGAGCGTCTGGACGTTCAGCGTTAGCGTTCGGACTGGCGTCTTTCAGCGTCCGAACGGTTTGTGTCAGTTTTTTTGACCTTTGTTTGGTTACATCATTTTGTTGTTAAAGTGACTATTTTGTTGTAGTTTTGCATCACTCCTCCAATTCCTATTTTATACACAGAAACACTACAAAAACATATTTAGATGACAAATCGAGACTAACTTAGTGTAAATTAACGGGTCTAAATCGTCACTTTTGAGTGCCGATCAATAACTGAATGTATCAAAAGAATAGAATTACATTACATTTTCCCAAATGTTTTACATAAACAAAGTAATTTTAACAAAGAGAAAAACAGGTCTCCAAGCCTGACCAAGCTATCCCATGGCTTGCTTTTAATTATCACCTAAAACATTGTTAAGACAACACGAGCCAACACTCAGAGGATAAAAGACTAAACATGAGCATAAATATGAAATGTGATGATGTTATGTGAATTTATGTACGTTTATTGAAAACTAACATTGCTCCTTTCATATAAATTATCAATTCGCATAACCAGTTTTCATTCCCAAACCATCATATATTTACTATATCAATTCTGTTCTTATCTGATCGAAACTCAAAAGAGACGATTTAATCCCATTA
>JAULLD010445672.1:0-10071 GCA_035668095.1 Sarracenia minor
AAAGCAGCAAAAAAAAACAAGCAGAATACACCAACTCCAAACAAAAAACCAACACCACCCCAAAGGCAAAAAAAACCAACCAAACTAACGACACAACTCCAAAGCATAAGCAATAGAAGCAACACACCACGAGACTAATCAGACAACAGCACCCCTCAACCCAAACCAACCCACTAGAAGACAACCCCACAAAGCAACACACAACACATATCACATAGCAGCACACCCATCACAAACAACAAACTAAGAACAAAAACCACCCACCCCATCAAGGATAACTACCAAACCTCCTAAGAAAGAACCCTAGCCTTCTCATGATGTTAGACCCTCCTTTCTCATCCTTGCGTCAGCTTCTTCAAGACGTAAGATAGTGGCCACCATTTTTTTCCTCATTACCATTATAATTCAAACCCATAAACTTCCCAATCTCCAAGACCTGCTCAGCTTCCATTCTCATGACATGATTTTTGTTGACTATGTCTTGCATTGATAAGGAAGAATAAGCACGGTCCAACACTTGATTTAAAGGTATGTATTTCCTTCCTTTTTTTCCCTTGACCTTTCTTGGCTTGCAGCTTACCAGGCCCTGCTCAATCTGTAACTTCTTCTTCCTGCTCTTGTAGCCTTTTGTAACTAACATGTCCCTCTCCTCATCTTGATATTTCACTTCTCTTGCATGACCTGCAAACTCATCTACCCTATTGATAATAACAGTGCCCTCAAGGTTGTCCCTACAGATATCTATTTTTCCACATATGACTCGTTCTGGTATACTTAGACCATTATGAAACACCCTTTCATCCTCATCCACTCCGGCCAATGAGGAGCAAACTCACCAATAAAATAGCAAGGTTCCCTAGCACCCGTACCAACATTAGGCTGACTATAACCACCGGGGGAGGATGAGGTTGGGCTTCTTGCAGGAACCTTTCTTGAACAGAAACCCATGGCGTTTGTGAAGTCAAAAGCCTCGGAAACGTGAATAGGATAGGTATGTGCCCCAACTTTCAGATCACTGACTTAATTAATCAGAGCCCTGTGCTCAGTTACAATAAGGACTCGTCCATAGGATAGATCCTCGTATCTCTCAGTATAGGAATCCACGGCTAAATTAAGCTCTATCGAAAGAATCCCTCAACTTCCTGAAAGTTGCTTCAGACCAAGCATTCAAAGGAATACCCATAATGGCTAGTAAAGTGTTCCTTCACCCGTTAAACTCGTGATAGCTCCAATCTTGAATCTCCTGAAACCATGTATCCAACCCGCACTTCCCTTCCTTACTATAATAGATCATATCCTCTTCTAAGAAAAATTGGATAAGAACTTTGGAACCACCTAAGGACTTGATCCGGATATGAGAAACATCCTCGCTTCTAATAGCATCATCAATGCTATGAACAGAACGTCAATCCCAAACTGTGCATATAAGACACGAACGGAGCCAGGTCTCATCCACTTCGATTACTTCGACCACCAAAGAACTACCAAGCGTCCTAGATCTTTTCTTCATAGAATGCTCAGGACCATACCTCGCCATATTCAAATGCAAACTTTGATCAAGAAGCCAAACCCCGTTAAACAACTCAATAGCTTTAATAGCTAATTGCTTGATACAAAACCTCACAAACCCAAATCTAGAATTAGAATATGAACTTTTCTTGGCGAACACATAGATGTCAAGGACTTTACCACAACGGGAGAAAATACCTCCAAGCCAATTGTTGTGCATGTTTATCGATAAATGATTCATGAAAACTATAAACACATCCGGCCCATCCAAATCCTTTCTCTCCACACTCACTCTTAGTGGAAGCCAACAACCATAAATGAGTCTAACCACTATAGCACTTACCTCAAAAGTAGAGAAACACCACAAAATACAGACCTAAAATCAAAACTGTAGGGGAAACCGAGAGGATAGATAATAGATAACACAACCCAAATCAACCTCAAGCTGCAGCAAAAAGAGCCAAACACTACTGTGAACGGAATGAAAAAACCAAAACAGGTCCATACATGACCAACACACAGACCAAACCCCAACAAGACCAAAAAATCAAACCAAGCTCAGATCAAACTTCAAGACGGGACCATAACTCGGACCCAGAAACAAACCCAAGAACAAATGCCATAAGCCGTAACTTCAGTCAGATTTGGTGTAACATAGCATTTCCATCAGGATAGAGGAAGCCATTTCTTACCAGACCGAAGACGAAAGTAGAGCACCCACATAAAAATAGATCAACAAGCCACAACAAAGACGAACCAGAACAATAATGATTTTACCACAGCTAGAGAAGTCGATGGCAAGATAAGAGGATGGATGTTGATGGTCTTTGGTAGCCATGAGATAGAGGGGATCAGAGATCCAAAAACAGAGATCCATAGAGAGGATCGATGCTTTGAGCTTGGAGGGCGCAGCGAAGAATATCCATAGAGAAGATGAAGGAAGAGCCCTATCAAGTTGACCGGAGAATATGTTCGGTGGCGTGCGTCCATGGAGGTCGCTGGGGAGGGGTGGTGGAGACACTACGGTGAGTGAAGGGCGGTGATGGTGCGAAACGGTGGTGGTCCAACGACGATGGGTTAGAGGCGGAGCTAGTGGAGGTCGAGATGGTGGAACGGGAGAGGGGTAAAAAGGCAGCACACATGTGTTTCTTAAACTTCTCCCATGAACTAATTTTCTTCTTACCCCGTCTGGTTCTGTTCAACTTGACTTGTTACCACCAAGCAGCAGCCTTACCTCGCAATCTGGTAGCCACCAACGGAATCCGTTTGTCATCGGGAACCTCTTCGAACTCCAAGACCTCTTCGACAGTACCAATCTAATCAGAAAACTCTTCTGGAGTCAGCCCCCTGAAACTCAGGGATCTCTATCTTCACACAAACATCCCAACGTCGGGAATCATGGTTGTTAACAAAAAAATCCCCTGCCCCTTCCCCTTGGTCATCGGTTAGTGAAAGGGATGGTCATGGAATCGTCATCTGAAACCTTCTCTTCCATGATGGGCCGTCGATTTGGTTGATGGTTACGAGATAGAACAGCATAAGTTAAGGTAGTCATCTGCTCCATCAAGGCAGCGATGGACTCCTCCATGCAAGTCATTCGTTCCTCTGCACGGGCCTCCCGTACAGCGTCATCCCACTCATACACCTCGTCAATAGCTGCAAATCATCCCCCTCATCCCCTTTTTGCAACACTACCACGTGCCATGATCAGGATTCGGACAAGGATTTAGCTTTAACACCAACTAATGCAAGGAGACGTGTCGGCTTGAGGAATACTACTCCGAAATCAACAACTGCCTTACCATAAGGTTTATTACATGGTATTTATAGGGACTCAAAGCTAACACAATTGAAATCGTAATCATATCCCAATCCGTAAATGAGGAAATTTCCCATTATAGGGTATAATCTTCAATCAGTATAACCTTCTCTCTATCAGGATGAGAATCTTTTCTCAATCAGCACATAATTCTCTTAATCAGCATAATCTCCTCTCCATCAACATAATCTTCTCTCAATTAGCATCAGCATAGCATATAATCCTCTCAATCAGTATCTTCGTTAAATTAGTTAATTATGAAAAGACTACTAAAACAAGAAATTTGACTAAGGTCAAATTTGGACACTCGAAAAAAATAAATAAAAATATGCCAAAACAAACGGCACTTAAATTCAAATTCTAAAAAAGTAATTAATAAAACAAATTTTCCTAAAACTCTCTAATTGTGATTTTGGGGTCCAAACGGTGGAATCACCATTTGATTTTCGAAGATCATAGGCCTTCATGAATGATAACCCGATTAGCTCTGCATCACTTGAGGATTTCCTCGCTAGTGTTTTTCTAGCCAATACGTTTCTGTGCATCTATTGGTATCAAATGATGCAGATGCATTTTGGAATAATGTAAAGATTAATTTTTTAATTAATAATTTTAAAATAAAAAATCTAATCTTTCATGAATTGAAAATATGCATGCATCAATCTCCCAAGACTTCTAAATTCGATGCTACGGAAAAATTATAAATAGGGCCTTTGTATTACACTTTTATTAATTCTAGTTTTCAGTTCTTGAATCATATATTATATAGTTGTTCTCTCATCCTTTGGCCACCTAGACCAAGTCACCTTTGGAAGGTCTGAGCCTCGCCGAGGAGCTGCAAATGACGATCGACATCAACTTGAAGATGGATCTCTACCCAACCATGAGTGGCTAAGTCCATGCCTCCGTCTCGGGTGATAATGAAGCCGAAATTGGTAACATAGGAGTAGATTAATTCCGTACTTTATTTATACTTTGTAATCAGATTGTTATGCAACAATGTTATTTTCTAATTAATTTAATTCTTGTTTAAGCTTTCTGTGATTGCATTAAATGAGTATTACATGATTGTTTTAACTATTTGAATACACAAATTTGAGATAGATTATGTCGTGGATAAGACGGACTGTGCTCCGGACGGGTCATGCTACAATCTTGGATAGTCTATGCCATATTTGTAATTCAAGATTTTAAGAGTAGAACTTGAGATATTTTATACTCCAGATAGGATATGCTTTGTTGAAATTAGAATATATCTTTCTTGAATATTCGTATCGGTCATGTCACGATATGATCTAATCTGATTCAAAGCTAGATAAAATATGAATTATATCGAAACTAGATTACCAAGTATCAGTGGATTCTAGACCTGAGGTGAAACTTGTCTCATTATTTAATTGAATTCATTTTTAATTTCTTATTTACTTTTTATTGCTAAGAACTATTTTTCAACAAATTCAAGATTTACTCCCTTTTTAGATTGAATAGTTTAAACAAACTCTTAACAAAAATAACTCTTTTGCTTGTGGGATCGACCCTTGACTTACTGTTATCTACCCAGTTAGTAGTAGATCTTGGTATAATAAATAAAATAAACGGTAGTAACCCATGATTAACTACTAAGCGATTAAGGTTCTCAAAACTCAAACTCACTACCATTTTTTGGCGCCGTTGCCGAGGAAAAGTTGCCTATTTTTGTTTAGAAAATTTTTGTTTAAATTATTTGATTTGTTTTTGTTTTTAGCCCGAGTTTTAAAAATTTTTAATTTTCTGCCCAAAAACAGAAAATTATGGAACCCGTGTCGTTCGGACACTATCCTTATCTCTCGGGATGCTAACCTATACATACCATCCGGACTCTCTTCCTCATTTCATCCGGACGCTAAAAAAAATTGTTGCTTTTTGTTTATTTCAGTGCTTTTATTGTAAGCTTGGTCACCGCTCTTTGCTTTACGACTTAGCACCCTTCGAACCTAAAATAAAAATAACCTTTAGAGCAAACCCCCATCCGAACCCTTTCCCCCAAACTCCCGCACTACTTCACACAACCACTATGGCTGACGAAAATAACCCTCCAGTTGTTCCGCAGGCCAATCAATGAAACAATTAGGCTAACCAGGCAGATCAACAACTCAGAGCGCTGATGAATTACAACATTCCAACAGTTTACGAGTCTTCAACCTGCCTAGCACCACCCAATGCTAAGGTCGATAATTACTAGATTAGACCTAATCTCTTGCAATTACTACCCCTATTCCACGGGCTAAGCAATGAGGACCCCTATAAACACATAGATGAATTCCCAGAGATCTGCACCACCATGAGACTCAACAACTTGACCAACGAATCCTTGTACATGAAGTTGTTCCCGTTTTCCCTTCACGACAAAGTCAAGCACCGGCTTAAATCCATTGAACCATACATAATAACCACATGGGCCAAACTTCAGCAAGAATTCCTCCGAAAATTCTTAACAATCGGCAAGATGAATCAAATTCGTCGAGCTATCATGAGCTTTACCCAGTAAGAGGGAAAGTCTTTCCACAAAACATGGGAGCGTGTCAAAGAGATTATTAGGAGTTGTCTCCATCATCAAGTCCCGAAGTGGGAACTGGTGCAGAACTTCTACGAAGGTCTGTTGGCCTAGCATCGTCAATACGTCGACGCTTCGTGTGGCGGTTCATTCATGATGAATAACGGGACAGAGGCATGGGCCCTCCATGAGAATTTGAGTGAGAGCTCACAACATCAAGCCTCAGTCTCCCGTACAGACAGGACCATAACGTAAAGGACTTGAGAACTTTATGAGGTTAACCAGAACGTAGATCTTTAGGCCCAAGTAAAGTCCCTCACCTAAAAGATAGACTTGTTGTTGACCACTGGTCTTTCTGTAGCACAACCAACACCCTCAAGTGTCCTAGACGTTTGTGCATTGTGCGCTAGCCCAGAGCACTATGTCACTGAATGTCCTGCAGCCGAACAATTCCCCGAATTAGTTCAAGAACAAGTAAGTGCTGCTCAAGGGTTTCCCCAGCCAGCAAATAATCCGTACTCAAATACCTACAACCCTGGTTGGAGGAATCACCCAAACTTTAGTTGGCGAAATCAACAACCAAGCCGATCACAACCTTAGACACCAAGGCCCGCGCTCAACTCACTCAACCAATAGGCCTACCATCCCCCACAACAAGCACCTACCCTAACTCCTCGAGCACCTGGCTTTGAGGAAACTGTGTTGAAAGCCCTGAAGGATCTGGATGTGAAAACCTAACTTTTGAGTTCTCACTCTCAGTTCATCGCTAAGCTGGAAAGATAGGTATGACAGATAGTTGCCGCACTAAATCGTCGAGAGGATGACAAACGGCCAAGTCAACCTGTGGCAAACCTCAAGGGCTAGTACGTCATCGATAATAACCCCAGCAGCAGTGGGGTATAACATAAACAAGCTAAGTTTGTGATGACCTTGAGGAGTGGAAAAGAGCTAGAACCCTGGTCATTACTAGAAAAACCCCAACCAACATCAACCCGGACCATAGTCGAGGAGTCTCAGGACTCAAGCATTACCATGACCATATCTGCGCAGCCAGTACCTACACCGATAACAGTGGACGAATCTGACGACTCCGAAATAGTTCAACAAACGCCTGCTACGGCAGCACTACCTAGAGATCCATTCGAGGAGGCTCTTATAGCCCCTCCGGTGATACCAAAAGAACCCACGGCACCATACCCATCACGCCTAGAACCACAAGCACCCCAGCACAAGAATGGACTGCCAATGACTGACATGCTTGAATTATTCAAGCAAATCAAAATCAATCTACCCCTTCTTGATGCTATCCAATAAGGGCCATCTTATGCAAAGTTCCTGAAAGATCTATGTACATAGAAGCGTAAGACATAGACGAGCGTTCCCAAGAAAGTGCTGCTAGTCGAGCACGTTAGCTCAGTCCTAAGCTATGACTTGGTCCCAAAGTTGAAAGACTTAGGGATCCCAACTATCTCGTGTGTGATCGGTGATCATTTGATCGACCGGGAACTCTTGGACTTAGGAGCTAGCGTGAACCTCCTCCCATACTCCGTATACAAATAGTTCAGTCTCGGAGAGCTAAAATTGACCCTTGTCACCCTCCGGTTCGCAGATAGGTCATTTAAAGTTTCCCAAGGTATAATCGAGGATGTACTAGTCAAGGTTGACAACTTCTTATTCCATGTCGACTTTATAGTACTAGACACTAAACTGGACACAAATACGAGGAGACAAATGCCTGTTATTCTTGGACGCCACTTTTTGGCCACAGCCAACGCATGCATCAATTCCTGAACTGGGGTGATAGACGTCTCGTTGGGAAACATGAAGCCACGGCTTAATGTGTTTCACGCCTTCCACCATCCTACATTAGAAGTCGATTGCTTCGCAATCGACCACATTAGGGAGGCAACACAACAAGCCCTTTTAGAGCTTGATCTGACTATTGAGGAAACCAAAGCCGAGCTTGAAACGGCAGACTATGTGGACACGCCTCCATAGGTGTCCCGCTTCGTAGAACTACCCCCACCCTCATCCATACCTGTCATGCCATCCATAGAAGCCCCGCCTATACATGAGTTGAAGCCTCTACCGAGCTCACCCAAATATATCTTCCTTGGGCCCCATAACACATTACCAGTCATCATTGCCTCGAACTTAACTCCCATATAAGAGGAGCGGTTGACTACGGTCTTGAAAACCCACAAAGGAGCTATAGGGTGGTCAGTGGCCGATTTAAAGGGGATTGATCCGTTCATTTGCATGCATTGCATCTATTATGAGCAAGATGCCAAGCCTACACGCGAAATGCAACGGCGATTAAACCCCAATATGAAAGAAGTTGGTAAACAAGAGGTAGTAAAACTGCTAGATGTAGGTATTATCTACTCAATCTCAGATAGTAAATGGGCGAGTCCCATGCAAGTCGTACCAAAGAAATCGGGGCTCACCGTGATATTGAATGATAAAGGGATATCCGTCCCTACACGAACAACTATTGGCTGGTGAGTCTGTATTGACTACCATAAGCTAAACGCCATGACGAGGTAAGACCACTTTCCTCTACCCTTCATCGATTAAATCCTGGAACATTTAGCTGTGTAAAGCTATTATTGAATCGATTAAATCCTGGAACATTTAGCTGTGTAAAGCTATTATTGATTTTTGGATGGCTACTCCGGCTACAACCAAGTACCTGTTTACCCTGAAGACTAAGAGAAGACGACCTTCACTTGCCCTTTTGGCACATTCGCCTACAGGCGTATGCCCTTCGGGTTGTGCAACACACCTGCCACTTTCCAAACGTGTGTGATGTCCATCTTCTCTGACATGGTAGAAAAATTCCTTTAAGTATTCATGGATGATTTCTCCGTGTTCGGTCCTTCATTCGAAGATTGTCTCTCCAATCTATCCCTCATGCTTAAACGATGTCGAGAAACAAACTTGTTACTAAGCTGGGAGAAAATTCACTTCATGATCCAACAAGGGATCTTATTAGGGCACATAGTCTCCAAAAAAGGAATAGAAGTAGATAAAGCTAAAGTCGACCTCATCTCAAAATTTCCACCACCCACAACTGTACAACAGATTCGTTCCTTCTTAGGCCACGCTGGTTTTTACAAAAGATTCATTAAAGAATTCTCAAAAATCTTAAAGCCACTTTGCAGCCTTCTTGCTAAGGAGGCTACAATTGAAGTTGATGATAAATGTATGTGTGCTTTCGAATAGCTAAGAGAAACTCTATCTAAAACTCCAATCATGTAGTCACCGAATTGGGCCATACCATTCGAAATCATGTGTGACACCTTTGATTATGCCATCGGAGTTGTACTTGGACAAAGAGAGAACAATGTCCTCCACGCCATTTACTATGCCAGCAAAACTCCGAACGACGCACAGTTAAACTATACAACCACTAAAAAAGAGTTGCTGGCAGTAGTTTTTGCACTGGACAAATTTTGACCGTACTTACTAGGATCTAAGGTGATTGTCTATACTGTCCACGCTGCCCTTAGGCATCTGGGGCAAAGAAAGACACGAAATCTCGATTGATTCGTTGGATCCTGCTTCTTCAAGAGTTTGATCTAGAGATTCGTGACAAAAAGGGCACCAAGAATTTTGTATCCGACCACCTCTCTCGACTCCTAGTACAATCCCCCACTGACCACGTACCTGTATGAGACTCGTTTTCGAACGAGCAATTGTTCTCGGTTACTACTATCCAACCACCCTGGTATGCAGATATAATCAACTATTTGGTGGTAGGGCACATCCCAACAAACTGGTCAAAACAACAAAAGGATCAGTTCTTCTCGCAAGTAAAATACTACTTCTGGGAGGAACCGAAGCTTTTCAAATATTATGCCGACTAAGTCATACAACGATGCTTACCGAAGAATGAAGTAGAGAGCATTCTCCAATTCTATAACTCATTAGCATGTGGTGGACACTTTAGTGGAAAGAAGACCGCTGCCAAAGTGCTTCAAAGAGGATTCTACTGGCCAACACTTTTTAAAGATGCCCACGATTATTGTAAGCGATGCAAGCGATGCCAACAGATTGGCACAGTGGCTGCAAAAGATATGATGCCCCTAAACCCAATCTTAATTGTTGAACTCTTCGACGTTTGGGGCATAGACTTTATGGGACCATTTCCGCCATCTTTTGGATGCGAATACATTCTCGTAGCAGTCAATTATGTATCCAAATGGGT
>JAULLD010445783.1:0-10071 GCA_035668095.1 Sarracenia minor
AAAGTGCAAGGGTGTCTACACGGATCAGCTAACGATGGATCTTACACACCAAGTTTAGGCTATAAGAAGGGAGCCAAAAGATCATCAAATTGTGATCTAAATCAATACACAAGTGTCCACGTACATGTGATAACAACATACAGATATTAACCGGAGGGATATCCTAATCCGCGCACATAATTCGGTCATAAGAAATAAAGGCTATTGTAAAGGAGCCTAAACTCGTCCAACCACACGATCAACACATCAACATAAAAGCCAATGCGTGTTTGCTTAACATTCTATAATTACCTTAAACAATATTATGGATTTACCATCACATGTATCAGCTTTTCTAAGGAAGCCAAATCCAGAGGACTAGCCGAACTTCTCAAGACAAGACACGTTATCTATGTTATTGATCAGACATAACTCAAGCGACCCAAAGAAGTCACCAACTAAACCAGGCCAACCTAGTTTAGCTTAAGCACCTTTTATTACTTCAAGTAATTACATGAAACAACTATCAAGAATGTAAGCTTTATAAGGGCTTACGAATGTTCACATGCTCCAACACAATAAGGTATGCCACCATGGTTTTTAGATTTAGACATGACCCCAAATTACGTACTTAAGTCATTACATAAGAAGGGCAAGACAGCTTACCTCAGATACCTCCAATCCGAGATCACAAAAGCCTTATTTTACAATCTCAAAATTTAATCATCAAAAGTAATGCAAGAAATAGTAACCCTATGCATCCAAAATTACTTCAACCAAAACTCACAACTACGTAACGCTTACTCATGTCCTCCCGGAATTTAGAATCAATCATTATCTAAATTCACATAATTAGCATAAGTCTTGGCATATAAAACCATTACCATATATTTTCCCAAACATACCTCAACGGCCCACAACCTTGTCTAGGTACTCTACCTGTCGGCCTAAGCAAGTAAATTGCTAACAACACTCAATATGGTCATAACATTCTTAACGGAGGGCAATGGTAACACTAAGCCACAAGTTTCCAACATAAAAGTAAATTCCCAACTTCTAACTTATTAATTACTTAACGGGGGTTAATTCCGTCTATCCAAGAGTTCTTAAACTCAACTCAAAAGTTAATCGGCACACACAACCATAATACAACAACCTCACACAGGGTCCCTACAAGAATCGACTAACAACTAACTAATTTCTTAACAAAGTTCAATCACACTTGTCCCAAAAATCACCAAATTGGTACCGTAGGTTTCATTTTAAACCTAGGTCACACAATCGAGCTTAATTTCTCAAAATTATAGCTATTAGGTCAAAAGTCCCAATTCTAGACCAAATTACTCCCAACCGAAACCCTAATAGTCCAATTTCGAAATCAATTGATCCACCATAATTCTAGCAAGCTAAAACAATTATCAAGATGTTTTTAGAGCCAATTCCAGTAGCCAAAAGCAAGATCTAAACAAAAGAGAACAAAAAAAATCAGATTTTTGTCCCGTCGGGTGCGCCGAACCCTTGATTTGAGTTGATTATCAAAACTTTGAAATTTATACAATCCATATCAGTGGATAGGTTTAAGAGACCTAGAATCCTACCTTGAATGGAGAAATTACAAGAAATCAAACCGGAATGGAGCAAAATCGATCGTCGAAATCCCGAAATCGCGTTGTCGTCGTGCCCTGTTTTCCGCCGCTGGTTCGCGCCGTTTCCGGTGTCGGTTGGCTCCGGAGGTGGAGCAACGGTGGTCGCCGGTGGTGGCACCGACCCTCTCTCCCTTTTCCGGTCGTCTTCCCTGGCTTCTCCCCCTCTCGATCTCTCATCTTTCTCTGTGTTCTCACTCCCGCAGTCGCGACTTGCGTGTTTTCCCAAAATAGAAATTTTGTTTTCATTTTATTTTATTTTATTTTGAAACAATTGATAAAAATTCTTATACTTCAATAAAATCCTTTTTTTTTTCAAATATATTCCCAAACTTCCAATAAAAAAAATTAATTTTGTTATCCAAAAACAAAAGTTTTCCATCGAGATAAAATAAAATATTTTTTTTATCCGAAAAAAAAATTTCGAGTCAAAAACAGGTTATCCGAAAATCATTTAATTTAAATTACATTATAAATTAAAATGTTCAGGTCATTACAACCTCCCCCACTTAGAAGATTTCGTCCTCGAAATCTCCGCATCTCCCCCACTTAGGAGTGACGCCTCACTCAACGGATAACACCATCAACACACAACTGATCCATATGATCCACCAAACTTATCTCAACCAAAATGTCTCATCAGTCACACCTGAACCCACAACGTGACTATACAGACTTATCGATAGGTAACATAGCTCGTCATGTCTCTTCTTTCAAATATTAATCCGACCATCATAACAAACTTGGTTCCCACTCATACAAGCTTGAACTTGACCTTACACCCAATATACTTCCCTTTTGACTTGTCGAGACACTCATAGCATCAAACTCACCGCTACACCACATACCAAAGCACATAACAAAAAGCTGAAACTACCCAGGGTTTGTCTCCCACACGAACCTAACTATTCTCACTACAACAATCTCACCAGCTACACCTATCAGAAATAACCTCTCTAGAACCCTACTCCACCACTAACTATGGGAATAATCCTTAGCAACATGTAGTACTTATACTCCATCATATTGAATGATAAGGAATCCAACTCTCCACACTAGACAATCAAGCGGCCTAACGACTAAGCCAGCACTATCAAAGGTGACTCACCAAGGGCTATCCAAGGCTGGAAAACACCAAACGCAACTTAGGGGAGATTACATATGAAGTCCACCTCGGCCAACTCCCAAAGATATAGCAACCCATGCCACTCGAGGTCAAAACCAACAAGGTCTCTACTCATCCTCGATACCTCAAGTCTGCACAAGTACCAAACCCAAATGAGTGTTCCTAGAACACATGAACAACTCTCACACCGATTATTCTCCCAAGGCTCTTATCCCAAGGCCCACGGACAACCGAGAGTGTACTCAACACACTGAGCCGAATCCCAACATGGCTTACTTGCAACACTGCTACGTAGCCACAACATCGCATCACCTGAGTCTACCACTGACTTCTCACTTCTTCGGAGAACTCTATTATAGAATCCTTACAACTCTAAATAAATGCGTAACAACTACAACACGTCACTCTCTACCACGAGAAAACTGCACTTCCTAAGTGCGAGCCCAAAACAACCGAGTCACAATCAAGAAGAAGTCAAACTAATTGACCTCTCCACCTCCAAAACCACGTGCCTCAGCACTCACCTGGGTCGAGTTCCCCACCCAGCTACAGTCTCACTAACCACCAGCTAATAACTCATCAAACATTATCTCCTGCCACGAGTTAAAAGATCTCTGATATCCTATGTCGTCGCTACTTAAATCCATAACTATAACTGACAATCTTTCTGCTGGAATATGATTCACAACTAATAGCCTTTCTACTGGAACTCCATTGGCAATACCGTCATCATTCAACCTAACGACATTCCAATGGGCTAAAGGAGCAACCATCTGGTTCACCAAGTTTCTTTCACCAGGTTCTTGTCGCCAAGAAGATCTCTTAGGGGGAATCCATAACCTAAAAGGTAACACTTAGCTTACCTCCAGGGAATCCAAACAACTCTCCAAAAAGGCACTCAATCCATACTGCAGAGATAACACACGTACAGGTTCAACAAACCCATCAGCCTCTAACTGATCCTCACAACAAACACGCAAAAACTCGTTCTCAAACGGGGGAGTTCCTCAAAACATGCACTCTCAGAGCAACACACTGATCCGACACGAGATACTGACGATGGTACAACGTAATCCTAACCACTAAAGGTATCGTTCAAGGTAAGGGGATTCTCAAAAGGTCCATAACCTCAAAGGCAACCATCAATTGCCCACCTACAGAGCTCGGAAAAACCATCCAAGGTATCCATACCATACCATGATTACTACGCACCAACAAGGTCAAAACTCACTAACTCGAGTAAGCACTCAATCTCAAACAGAGACGAGACCCAACCATGCATTTCTAAAACAACGCATAAGCTTGGAACAGGATACTAACAATGACGTAACGTCAACACGGCCACTAAGGCACCTCTAAAATAACTCTCAAACAAGGAGTCTATCCCATCAGGGTCACATCACATCATCACGCTCCCGTCCACTATGGTCCCATCCACGTTCCATCGTGCAAAGCACTCCCGTTCATACGCACCCAGTAGTACACGGCTCACGACGCAAAGACAAGGCACAAGAACGTATGGCTCACATCATAACACGGCTCACTATGTGCAAACTGTCACATCAACACAAGCTAACACCGAGCAATCACCTAACACCTAGGTCTACACATTCCCAGGTAGCCATCATATCCTACTCCCTAAGGTAAGGCCACAATCCTACTCCTACAAGTAAGATAAGCATAGTATAAAGACAACGGTTCTATTGGTACATATGACAACAACTATACGCATAGGTATACTAACCATGTTCTACATCTGGACATGCTAACAGTTATCCACATAAGCATTTAAACATATCACCACATACCGAGGAGGCAAATTGAACTAATACCTTAATCCGAACAACTCGTTTGGATTTCAAATTAGAATGAGTGTTCGCGATGCACCCTTCAAACCAGACTCCCAAGGTAGTTAACCGGATGCCAAAGGCAAGAAGTATCATCCTCAAAGTCCTACCTCTATGCTCACATAATCACGTAACACACGCAGGTATATCACATCACACATAAGCATACAAGCACTCATGACATGAATGTAGCATGCAAATCATCCCTCTCGATACAACACATGACCCTTCCCACGGTCCTAAAGTATTCGAGCCTAGAGCTCTGATACCATCTGTAACATCCTTACCTAAACCAATAAATAACCTAATGAGAAATATCCGAAAATCGGGTCACATGCCGAATATTCATTTCTTCAAATCACCGATTTGAGAGAAATAAGAATGTTTTCCTTTTTAAGGAATTTTAAGAAAAATGTTGAAAAATATTCTAACACTATTTTGAAAATTTTGGCAGAGTTTCCCTTGTTTTTGGACTAAAGGCCAAGCCAAATCTTCTCCTGTAAATGGAAAATCCAACAATTCAACAATCGTATAAGCCCATTTTGGGCATCAACAACTGCAATATACTCAACTAAAGTAAAGCCGATCCACGGCGCAACTAAACTACACTACTCTAAACAATGATAAGACCGATCTACGACATCTACCAAACTAACTCAACCCAACAAATGAAAACATAAACTACTTACCCGGCGATACCTCACATGCATGAAACTGAATGAATAAGGCCTTATGGCCGTACAATTATCCAATTACCAAGAAAAATAAATTAATATGTGTTTCTCCGAATGGCGTGGCAATGACTGGAGTGATGGAGATAGATGCAATGCAAGGCAGCAAACTTTCACATTATTATCCATATCCACCACCTTTAGCAGCTCAACCGGAAAAATATAACAAATAGGCTGAGCCCAAGTAGCAGGATAATAGACAAAATAAATCACACGATGATATGCAAGGTTGGCATGTGATACATATAGGTTTTAGCCATAAAGCAACATAAAGCCAATTTACTTAAAATTAGGTATCACATGCCTGTTTTTGAATACAAGAAAATGTCTGCATTATAAATAAAACATTTTGTCATTTTAGGTCTATACCTACCATCTCTCAAGTCCAAAGTGTTGTTACTTAATAATAGTTTTATACCAATTTCATAAAAGTGACTCTCACTAAGATTTTATTAAAAAGGTTGTGAGTCTTTGTTTACCATTTCATTACCCAAACTCAACCAATGCACACTTTTACAAACCCGCAGGTTTAAAGGCACAACCGGCCTATCAACAAAGCGATGCAACAATTTTACAAACCCATAGATTTGAGAGCATGGCCGCCCCGTCAACGATGCACTATTTTACAAACCTGAAGGTTTGAGGGCAAGGTCGGCCCATCTCATAAGCGATGCAACTATTTTACAACCCGAAGGTTGAGGGCAAGGCCGACCCGTCAACGATGCAAGTATTTTACAAACCCGAAGGTTTGTGGGCGAAGGTTTGAGGGCAAGGCCGACCCGTCTCCTAAGTGATGCAACTATTTTACAACCCAAAGGTTGAGGGCAAGGTCGACCCGTCAACGATGCAACTATTTTACAAACCGAAGGTTTGAGGACAAGGCCGACCCGTCAACGATGCACTATTTTACAAACCCGAATGTTTGAGGGAAAGGCCGACCCGCATCCATTAACCAATCCCACTATACCTCTCACAATCCAAAAAGTTCATAAAAATGATTTTCATTGCATTACCGAAATCAACGGTAAACTTGAATTGGTTTAAGGATCCATAACTACTACAATCAAGATTCATAGTCCGATGTGGAAAGTCACAAAACGATGCAACTCTTTTACAGACCTAATGGTCTGAGGGCAAGGCTGACCCATCAAAATCTCATAGCCAATTCAGAATCTTTTCACAAAACATTTAACTATACCATCACCCAAGGATAGGATTGAGTTGGCTTAGAGACCCACAATCATCACATAACCGAGGCGACACCATGTGTCGTAAAGTAGACGTGCTAAGTCCCATACCTTAGCTCGTAAACCTTACGCGTATAAAGACATGCCCCAATCAAATCCACAAACCTCATAGATGCAGGATCAACAAGTTTGGCTCCCATAGATCAAAATTTCATACACTTGATCTCATTTCACCTTAAATCTATCCAATTTACAAGTTATGGATTAAAACCCCAAATATACATCAATCAACTCGAAACACAACAGACATCAACCCTCATTAATATAGGTATACATGTCAATCTTCCATGTTTTAGCATTAATTTGATTACATGATCTTTATGTCTGCAAATCCCAATTACCAACTTATTGGTTTATTAAAGAGAGTTTATCTCGCTTATCCGAGAATCACCGAATTTATACCATAGGTTAACATTTATGCCTATTCACATAACCATGATCAATTTCTAGAAAATCGTCTCAATTTAGGTCAAATTCCCAAATCTATACATTTATTTCAATTTTGAACCCTAAATTGGTTAAAACCGAAATTGATTAGACATACTTCGATCTAGCGAGCTTGGTTAATCATAACTAGGTTTAATTTAGTGATTTAACAATCAAATATAATCCGATCACCAAGGATTTGTTATTACAAGTGTTTCAATAGAAGTCTAACATGTCAAGCACACATTTTCAACATTTCAACCTCATATTCCGATAATCAACTTACTAAAATAGAAGCTAATTCGGTAAACCCATTTTAGTTCAACACATGATTTTGAGAAAAAGGTCAATCCATATCAACACATAGGTTTATTAAGTCTAGAATCCTACCTCACAGCCGAATCGATACCAAGAAATTTAGTCCAATCCGAAGCCGTTTCGAACTAATCCCGAAAGCGCGTCCATCTGTCAAAAATCAAATTGCCAACTTGCTGATTAATTCACAGGGATATAATCCGACTATCCAAAAAATTATCAAATTTTAGTCACATGCCCTATTCTACCTCAATATCATAGAATTGGGGTCAATTTCGTGAAATTATCCCCATAGGGCCAAAATTTCCAAATCAGTCCCAAATTCGACCCGAAAACCCTAGTTTCTCCAAAATTGAAATTCATTCCACCAACATAGTTCTAGCCAGTCTAGATGATTATCCCAATGTCCAATTTCATGGTCCAATACCCAATTGCATGATAAAAATAAAAAAAGAACAAACAGAGAACCCGTCGGGTTCGCACGACGTTCGGCAATTCTAGGTTTTGATCAATCACGAAACCTCCATCAAATCTCAAATGAGATTAGTGAAAATGTTCTTAGGAGGTAGAGGATTACCTTAATCGAAGTAAATTGAAGAAATCAAGCTGATCGGATGCCAAATCGAGCCACAAAGCATCGTCAAAGCCGCGGCAGTTCTCTCCCGATTTCGGCCACTGTTTTTGTCCCTCTCTCTCCGTTATCGGCGACGATGGTAGTCGGCGACGGCGCGGCAGTGTTCCACGGAGGTCGACGGTGGTGGTGGCGCCGACGGTGGCCTTCGCCGCCCTTCTCTTCCTCCGATCTCTCCTAGCTCTCTGTTTTCCTTTTTTTTTACCGAAAATGGTTTTTGTCTAGAAGCCTCTGAAATTGCACGATTTGATTTTGATTTGATTTTTTTCTAATATTCTAGAAAACAAATATATATATATATATACATACCAACATAATATACTAAACACAATTTAATCTTTTTAGCCAAAAATATTATTATTATTATTATTTTGTCAACACTTTAGGTAAAAATTTAATTTTAGCCCAAAGTTCCTGAGATAACATGAATTATCTAAAATCCTTACCGATTTAGTAATAAAATATTAAATAAACGGCTCAGGCCATTACACATCCACTTCCTCATATAGCTCATGCTTCATATAAAAGATGTATTAGAAGAGCTCAAAGAGCTTATCCTACCATCGATCATGTTTTAGGACTATCCCAGCCTAAGGATGTGCACTTCCTGATAGAGCCTATTCTCCACATAGAAGATATAAAAAAGGTTTCTCAACGCTCGATGGAAGCTAAGACTTTTCAGCTTAGGAGAAGGTCTTGTCCAAGAGGACTGAAATCGAAGTCCCTTGATAATGGATTGTCCTAGGAGAAGCTAACTCACACTCAGTATTTTATCTATAACCTTCTCTACCAAACGAATCCATATAAAAGACTTATTTCTTTGAAAAGAAGTTTTTATATCTTTAATCTTCATATAAGATCTATCTCATTGGGACTTCAAATGAAAAAGATATGAAGGTTGAAGTGATTTTTCTTTCTTATTCTTTTGTTTTCACTAATTCACCAAATGGCTCTTCTTTGAATAGCTCCCTTTATATAGTCTTCATGAATTGTGATCATTGGAGCTGAGTCTGGTAGCCATTGGAGCATTTAATGCTGAAAAATAAGTTACCGTTGGAAACAACAGACTTTGAATGCTCTGTTGCAGGTATCGATCTTTACTTTGCAAGGGATCAATCTTTTTCTTGAATTGATCGATCGTTATTGAAAAATGATCGATCTTCATTTGTTCTGCAAAAGACAATACATCAATCTTTTTACATAAGGATCGATCTTTTCGAGTTAGCTTAAAGCCATAGATCGATCGTGTATTACTACGATCGATCTTTTATAAACGGCTTAAGGCAATAGATCGATCTTTGGGATCGAGGGATCAGTCTTTTTGAATACCTGAGGAACAAGAAGAACTTTGATAGATAAAGGTCGATCTTTTAATTGACTAGATCGATCTTTTAACAAAAGGGATCGAAATTTTAGCAGAAGGGATCGATCTTTTCTTTACTCGTATAAGCGATATAACTTTGATGATCGATCTTTCTGATAGACAATCGATCTTGTAGATGAAACGATCGATCTAAAACAAGATACGATCGATCTTTCTTGAAGCGATCAATCTTTTTCACAAAACGATTGATCTTTTTCTTGAGACGATTGATCTTTAACAAATTACGATCAATTTTTTCTTTCGATACGATCGATCTTTTGGTTAAACGATTGATCATTACATATCAGAGATCGATCATACACCAAGAGCAAAGCCAAAAGGTCGATCGTTTGATATCAGAGCCAAACGATTGGTCATCTGCTCTTGTAGATCGATCGTTTCATCTACAAGATCAATCGTCTGAAAGAATGATCGATCATCAAATTTATATTGCTTATGCGAGTAAAGAAAAGATCGATTCCTTCTGTTAAAAGATCGATCCCCTCTGTTAAAAGATCGATCCAGTCAGTTAAAAGATCGACCTTTATCTATCAAAGTTCTTCTTTTTCCTCAAGTATTTAAAAAGATCGATCCCTCGATCCGAAAGATCGATCTATTACCTTAAGATGTTTATAAACGATCGACCGTAGTAATACACAATCGATCTATGCCTTTAAGCAAACTCGAAAAGATCGATCCTTATATAAAAAGATCGATGTATTATCTTTTGCAGAACAAATGAAGATCGATCATTTCTCAACAA
>JAULLD010445889.1:0-10071 GCA_035668095.1 Sarracenia minor
GCCGTTCGACATTAACTCTGATATGGATTCTAGCCCAGCCATGCATGGCTAAGTTCTATCTCCCTCACGTCTTAATGAAACCCAAGCCGGGTATTTTGGGAGTAAATTAGTTTTTATTTTATTTTAGTTTTATGATTGGATTCATTATATGACCATACTCTTTATACCAGTGAGGTGTTTGATTGCCAGATTAATATTTTTAATATATGATAATAATATTTAAGTTTTCTGTTATCGCATTAAATATGAGTCATATAACTGTGCTTATTATTATTTGAATACTTGAACATGAAATAGTCTATGCCTCGATAAGACTATTCGTGCTTCGGATGAGTCATGCTATAATCTTTGATAGGTTATGTCGGATTTAAGATTCAGGTTTTGTATTATATAACTTGAGATATCTTATGCTATTAACGAGACAGATCGTGCTTTGGATGACTCATGCCCTATTCTTAGATAGGATATGCTTTATTTGCATGTGAATCTATATTCCTGACCATCCATATTACTCTTAACATGATTTGATTGAATGTAATCTAAAACTAGATAAAATAGAAGTTAATCCAAACTAGAATTCTAGGTAAACGTGAGTTCAAGATCTAGGGAACCTTTTTCAAAAACTAATCTTTCATAAATTAGACTTTCTCATAATATAGCTAATTAGATTTTATTTAAAGTATCTTGCATATTAGAATTTTAGTTCAAATCCAAAATCCAAGATTTGCTTTTAAATAATTAAATTAGGATATTGCAATTAAATATATTTTACTCGTTATTAAAGCTATAATATAATCCTCGTGGGAATAATACATAGTCTTGCTCTAATTCTATCCAATAGTAATAAAATCTTGGTAATTAAATTGGTACGGTATGACAACGTGTCACCAGTTTTTGGCGCAATTGCCAGGAATTATTTTTGGCAACAACCAATTAAGAATTATTTAATCAAAATTTTAATGTAGTTATTTCCTGTTTTATTTCTATTTTAGTTATATTTATTTATTTTTTATTATTTTTTTATTCAGATTGATATTTCCAAATATCTGTTGAAAAATCGAAATTCGTAAAATCCCAAACCCACGACCGTCTGGATACCCATCCAAACGCCAACCTTCTGGTGTAAAATCGTCCGGATGTTAACCTCTTCCATCCAAACGGCCTTCAGTTTCCTGCCTTATTTTGCTTTTGTTTGAGGGACATCAGTATTTTATGATTGGTCATTGCTCCTTACTTTGCAACTTAGCACTTTTTGAGGCAATCGAGCCAATCAAACCGATCAGTAACTAAAAGCGCTGATGAAAATTTATATTCCAATGGCATACGAATCACCAACATGCTAGGTGCCACCTAAAATTAGGGCTGGCATATACGAGAATAGACTGAATGTCTTGCAGATGCTTCCACTATTTCATGGTCACGGTACTAAGGATCTATATAAACATATTGATGAGTTTCTTGAAATATGTTTGACTATGAGGCTAAACAACCTATCCAAGGATGCCTTGCATAGGAAGCTATCCCCGTTTTATCTCTGAGACAAAAGCAAGCATTGACTTAAATCCTTATAGCCGAACACAATAACCACATAGACCAAACTTCAGCATAAATTCCTTAAAAAGTTTTTCCCTATTAGTAAGAACAATCAAATCCACCACGCTATCACGAGTTTCACTCAAAAGGATAGCGAAACGTTTCACGAGATCTAGGAATGTCTCAAAGATATTATCATGAACTACCTACACCATTGAGTACCTATGTGGCAGCTTGTGAAAAACATCTATGAAGGTTTGCTACCCCAACATCATCAATACGTCGACGTCTTGTGTAGGGGTGCATTTATGATGAATAATTAAACCGAAGAATGGGCCCGTCTCGAAAAGTTGAGCGAAAGCTCACAACACCAGCCTTCAGTCTCACGAATTGACAAGTCCATAGTGTAGTGTCCTGACACGCTTTTATTCAACGCTTTAAGTTTCAAAAAAAATGGATATTAATGTTTTATCTTTCTTTTTTGATAAAAGCATTTTTAGTATGTATATATATGTATATTGATTTTTTTAAAACAATCTTTTTTTTCTAAAATATGAGAAAACAAAAGAAAAAAAGAAAATAAAATAAAAAGCGATTGCCAAATGCGCACACCCAGTGCGCTAGCACAGAATGAGCTTATAGTTGCGTGTAACAGAGACGTGCAAAAGAAAAAACGAAAATAGGGAAGGAAGAAACAGGAATAGAAGAAGAAGAAGAGGAGGAGGAGGAGGAGGAGGAGGAGGAAGGCCACCGGCGCCACGACCGGTGAGAGAGAAGGAGAGAAAGAGAGACGCGCGGGAGAGATGGGAGGAGGAGAACCACCACTACCGTGCCAGCGTTCGACCATCCAACAACCTTAGATTCGAATTTTTTTCTTATTTTTGCTTTGATTGAGGTAGGCTTTGCACTAAACTTGAATAAAGTGTATCTTAGTGTGATTAATTACAACTAGGTTTGGTTTTCTCACAAAAGCCCTAAAAACCTACGTTGAATTTTGAAAAATTGAAAACCCTAAGTGTGTGGAAGTTGAGAAAAGGTTAGTATTATGCGTGTATACCATGTATATAACATATGTATCTTGTCAATTTGAAAAACGGTTGGGTATTGTTGAAACAATTTATAAATGCTTGGATTTGAAATCAAGTAATTTGGAGAAATTGGGTTTTTCAAAAAAGTTTCATTAAATTGGGATTAAAAATATGAAATTGACCCTAAATATAAGAATCCTATCATGTTGGTATGTTAATTGTTGAACCAATTTTTGGGAATTGAAAGATAGGGCTTGAATGTGGGGAAAAGTTGGGTAAACTGAGGGTTTTAGGTTTTAAGCCCTAGATTACAAAATTGAATTCAATTCTAGGTGATTGGTGGGCTTAGTGACAATGCCTTGTGTGAATCACTCATAAAACTCATGTGTTAATGTTATGGAAAGTTTGTGATATACATGAGATATATGGATTTGGCACCTTTAAGCATATGGATATCAAAAAAATAGTTAGTTTTTATGTTATCCTATCATATTTAGATCATATCTATCATGTTAAATTGGAAAACGGTTTGGTATCGTGTAAAACGTGCCTTAACCATTGGACTACGTAGTGAGGTAGCTTGGAAATGTATAGATTGTGTGCTTGATACATTGGGTTGATTTGAAATATTTGGATTGGGAATATTGAGCGATCTAATTCTTGATAGAGGTGTAATTTTGCGATTATGCTCACTTGCTTGACATATGTAAATGTGAATATATATATATATATATATACATCTTATATTATGTTAAGTGAGGAAAGGTGATATGATAGAAGGTTTGGAAAGAGTGTTGATGGGTTGTGTATTCCTTGGTTAGGATATGGTAGTGGCCCTTGTTAGGTTGATGCTTATGTTTATATGCACATGGTTGTGTGTTAGCGTGAGGGGATCCTTGGGTGTGATCTGGTTGAGCCATTACGCGGTTGTTAGAACTCTTTAGTTCTTTACCTTGTGTGTGTAATGGGTTCGGGGTAGGGAACCCTTGATGAGATGAGAAGTGTTGTATGGGGGCTTGGTGGTTTGGTTGCATGTGATGAGATTGGGAATAATGGAGTATTTGATCCTCTTGGTTAAACTCCAACTGTTCCTCAATTTACATTTTTGCACATTTTAAGGGTTGAAGTTGATTTCATGAAAATGCCTATGGATTTGTGTGATTTTATTCAAATGTGTAAAATGAAACCCAAAACAGATATATTGATGATGATCGAACGCTTAGAAACTTTTACCAAAATTTCATATATTATGGATTTTCATCCTTTCAAACTTATGACTTTGAACTAGTTTTGGGCATCCATTATGCACAATAAAATGATGATTTTGGAATACTATAATCCAGCGAAGTGATTTCACATTTATGAAATAAAATGTTTTGAAACTCCAAGGCTTTCTTTGAAACTAGCCCCTGAACTTAAGTCACGGTGTTAGCTTTCAGTTCTAGTGGGTTTTATCGCTTAGTAAGCCTTTTACCCAAGAGTACAAAGCTATTGATATCGATGGGTGCGTAGGGCACATGGGAACATAGGTATGTGTCCTGAGTAAGTACCAAGGGGTGATTTGGGTGATGTCTAAAGAGTGTAGTGACATACGGTTACCGTTGTACATGTGAGGTGACGTGTGGTTACCGTAGTGGTGTGTGTGGTGACATATGTTTACCATAGTGACTTGTTGTGATGACGAGTGGTCACCTTTATTGTAGCTCTCTATGAGTTATACGGGGGAGACCAACCAATTCGGTCAAAGTCCGTAAGTCTGGGCGTAGCTCTCTGTGAGTTGTATAGGGGATACCCATCCATTCGGTTAAAGTCCGTAATTCTAGGGGTGATTCTCAGTGAATCTACGGGGATACCCACCCCTTCGATTAAAGTTCGTAAGTCTAGGGGTAGTTCTTGTACCTACGGGAGTACAGGTGGGATACACACCACTTTGGTTAAAGTTCATAAGTCTAGGGGTAGTTCTTGTACCTATAGGAGTACATGGGGGATACACACACCTTCGGTTAAAGTCCGAAAGCTTGGAAGCAATTCTAGTACCTATGAGAGTACACGGGAGATACCCACACCTTCGGTTAAAGTCCGTAAGTTTATGGGCAGTTCTTGTACCTGTGGGAGTACACGAGGATACCCATCCCTTTGTTTAAAATCCGTAAGTCTGGGGGCAGTTCACATACTTGTTTAGTGCTTCGGGGTACCCACCTCCTCGATCGAGAGCCGTAAGTTTGGGAGTTGTATGTGTTAAGTGCACAGGGATTACCCACCTCCTCGGTTGAAGTCTGTAAGTTTGGGCGTAAGCTAGTTGTGCATAAGTATAACCTAGGTCATACTCATGGATGTTTGTGTGTGATAGCTACGAGTTAGTATTGCATTTGTGTGATACGATTTGATCATAGCCCTAGTTAGCGATATGGGGTTTGTTATCGGTTGAGACGCGAGATAACTTTATGGCATAGTCGTGTGTGTGTGATCATACATGTTATTAGTTTGTAGAACAATGTATGTGATGTGATTGATGTACCTCGTGACATTGATAGTTGTGTAAGTGGATAGTTAGTTAAGGTGCTTAGATAAGGTTTGACCATGTATAGCCCGTGAGGCTGGTAAAGCCAGTGAGAGTTAGGGTATGTGTGCATGTAAACCGGTACTGCGTGCAGACCGGGGTTTGTGTGTGTGTGTGTGTGAGCCGGCGCTTTGTACAAGCCAAGTGTGCGTGCGTGGGTGAGTAAATTGCTACGGGGTATATTTTGGGATAATCCCTGAAATGTTTTGATAGAACTTAGAAAATTGAGAAAACAATTTTGATGAGAAAAAGGAAAGAAAATGGATAAAAGAAGTTTTAAGAAATGTTATTAAAACTTAAGTCATGTAAATACAGTTTTTAACAAAACATGGAATGAGGTTCGTCATTTTGACTAGTGTTATGTGCTAGTATATTGGCTATTTCCGGGTTAAGCACAAAACCATTTTTTCTGTACCTTTGATTTTAGGTTTAGGGTTTCGGGTTTTTGTGTTTAGGTTCTTCATCCAATTCACAATCAACAGGCCCACTCTGAATTTCCTACAAGGTATATGGCACCCACATGCACACACCCTAAGAATATCTCATTTACACTATCTTATGCTTTAGGGTAGATTGCGTTTCTGGTTGCCTTAGAGAATTTGTGGTTATACCATGAATTCTAGGCACTGGAGTGCGAAAGGGACACATGCACCTTCAAGCGCCTTTGACCTCTCAAATAGCGCTCGAGCGGCAAATATTAATTGTGCCTATCTCGTTGAGCCGAGCATTGAGATATTGAAGTGCCTGTAGAGCACACGAGGGCCTCTAATTTAATATCTCATTTCTCTTTGTCTAGAGTTGGGTATTTGTGGTGCCTGTAGTGCGCCCGTAAAGCGCTCGAGCACCATCAGGCACTCACGGCGCACTCAAAGAGCGCTTTAGCGCCCGTGTGTTTTTCTATATAAACACAACTTAACGGCTACTAGGGTTGATCCTTTCATTTTAGAGAACTAGCTGCGTTTTTACTCTAGCTCTGCCTTATCTCTAGGACTCCCCTTCATCCTTATGCTTCCTCTCATCCATTGAAGCATAGTTTAAGGGTTATCAAGGTATATAAAGATCCTCCATGGATCATATGTATTGATTCCTTGTTCTTTCCATCCATCAATCATCACTACATACACCTTTCCCACTATACACACATCTGGCCGAGGTGACTCGGAGCCGTCGTTGATACGGAGATTGAGAATGGCTCCCATGTACACTATGTGATCAAAGAAGGCGGTCACGGAGCTACGTCAACAATATCGGAGTTAGGCATCCATGGGATATATGGATATAAGTCATTTTCTTGTATTTTGATAACCTTCTTGTTTCGTAATAAAACATAGTTGTGTGTTTAGTGCCGTGGTTTTCATCCCGGGGATTTACCCTAGGGTTTCCACGTAATATCTTGTGTATATTGTGGTTGTTGGTTTATTAGTTATTTACAGCTTTGTTGTCGACAATATTATTAACCTTAACACGCTATCTTATTAGGTTAGAGAATTAATTTTTCAAATTAATTGAAATTAAATTTTAATTTATCGACACCTAACTTATTCACCCCCCTCTAGTTTAGTTTAATCAGTTCATGGCACATTTTCATTTGGTATCATAGCATAGGTTCTCATATTTAGGTTTAACCACCTGAGTTGATCCTTTAGCTACTATGAACCCTGATATGGAAAGAGAGGGTCTTTCCATTACACGCCCACCACATTTTGACTGCAATGATTATCCCCATTGGAAAACTAGGATGAAAGTTTTTCTTAACTCATTGGGGATCCGAGTTTGGAGATGTGTGCTTCATGGCTATGAATTGTCGTCTATTAAGGATGGCATTACTCATATGACCAGGCGAAAAATCAAGTCTGAGTCAACATCCATAGACAATTCTTGTGCAGAGCTTAATAACAAAACTTTGAGTGCCAACGTTGAAAGTACCTCACCCATGTTTAATCCTCCCAAAGTAGTGGAGTCATCTTGTGAAAATAGCGAAAACTTGGGAAGTAGTGAGGATAAGAATGAGATCTAGTCCTTCCAAGAGGCTTATGATGAGCTCATTAAGAAGTGCATTAGGCTTAAAAAGAATGAAATCAAAATGGAAGCCAAATGAACTTCTCTTGAGGGAGAAGTGGACGTCCTGAAGAGTGATGCAGTAGCAACAGACCTTGAGCTGGTAACTCTTAGGAAGTATCAAGCTGACCAAGCCAAAATATTCTCCACGGTTGAAAAAAAAAAAGGCTAGATCACTTGGAAGAGTTGATAACTACTATATCTAGGATCACATCCCTAGAAATAGATCTCTTGAATCTCTCATGCTCCTTCCAAGACCGGAGTGGGTCAGGGCATTTAGATCCTCCCTCGTTATCGGAACCTTCCACTGGTGACTCAAAGAGGGTTATCTCTATTGGACCTTCTTTGGCTTCCATATCCGCGTATGTGCAGGAAGCTGGTCACAAAGGAATGAGTGTTCCTATTCCCACTCAACGGACTCTTCCCAAGCCCTCCGTGTTTATCTCCTCCAAGCCCAAGGAGTCTCCGTTATCCACTCCCTCGTCGAGTAACTCCCTTAGAGAGAAATCAATAAGCGGGACATCACGAGAAAAAGGGCCTATGATTGCTAGTCCTCTAAGGAAGAACACAACTCCTTCTCCGTTCCCCCCATTCAATTCCCCTTCGAAGACTGGACCTTCTCCCGTATGTCACTACTATGGGGTAGCGATCGACACTCAAAAGTGATGATTTAGACCTGTTAATTTACATTAGGTTAGTCCCGATTCGTTATCTAATGTGTTTTTGTACCTAAGACATGAATTGGAGAAGTGACGCAAAATAGCCATAAAACAGCCATTTTAATATCAAATACAACAAAACCAAACAAAGACCAACAAAAGCTACCCAAACCATCCGGACGCTATCAGCCGACCGTCCCGATGCCCATATCGTCATATTGCCCAGACCGTTCATCCCGATGCTATCTACCGTGGCGCCCAAATAATTTTCGTCCCGACGCTGAATGCCGACCATCCCGACGCTCCGAATCAAAAAACTGATGTGGCCTCCAAGTAAGAACTGTCCGGACGCCGCGACCATACTGTCCGGACGCTCCGTGTCAAGACTTCTAAATTCGATGCTACGGAAAAACTATAAATAGGACCCTTGTATTCATTGTTTTACATTCAGAAGTTGAATCACGTTCTCATATATTGTATGCTTGGTCGCCGCTCTTTGCTTTGACTTAGCACCCTTCGATCCTGAAATAGAAAGAACTTTTAGAGCAAACCTCCATCCGAACCCTTTCCCCCGAACTCCCGCACTACTTCACACATCCACCATGGCGGATGGAAATAACCCTCTGGTCGTTCTGTAGGCCAATCAACGAAATGATCGGGCTAACCAGGCCGATAAACAGCTCAAAGCGTTAATGGATTATATTACTACGTCCCAACAGAGTCTGCAACCTGCCTAGCACCACCCAACGCTGGGGTCGGTAATTATGAGATTAAACCTAATCTCTTACATTACTGCCTCTATTCCACGGGCTTAGTAATGAGGACCCCTACAAGCATATAGACAAATTTTTAAAGATTTGCACCACCATGAGACTCGACAACTTGACCGAGGAGGCCTTGCACATGAAATTGTTCCCGTTCTCCGTTCGTGACAAAGCCAAGCACTGGCTTAAGTCCATCGAGCCAAACACGATAACATGTGCCAAACTTCAGCAAGAATTCCTCTGAAAATTTTTCCCGATCGACAAGACGAATCAAATTCGTCGAGCTATCACAAGCTTTATCCAGCAAGAGGGAGAATCTTTCCACAAAACATGGGAGCGTCTTAAGGAGCTTATCAGAAGCTGTTCCCATCACCAAGTCCCGAAGTAGCAACTAGTGCAGAACTTCTACGAAAGTCTGTTGCCCCAACATCATCAATACGTCGACGCTTCGTGTGGCGGCACATTCATGATGAATAACGAAACAGACGCATGGACTCACCTCGAGAAATTAAGCGATAGCTCACAACATCATGCCACAGTCTCCTACACAGACATGATGATAACGTAGAAGACTTGCGGACTTTACAAGGTTAACTAAAGTGTAGATCTTACGGCTCAAGTAAAGCCCCTCTCCGAAAAGCTAGACATGATGTTGACCACTAGTCTTCCTGTAGCTCAACTAACACCCTCACGTGTCCAAGACGTCTGTGCATTGTGTGCTAGCCGAGCGCACTATGTCACTGAATGTCATGTAGCCGAGCAATTCCATGACTTTGTCCACGAACAAGTCAATGCTGCTCAAGGATTTCCCCCAACCAGGCAATAACCCCTACTCTAACACCTATAACCCTGGTTGGAGGAACCATCCAAACTTTAGTTTGCGGAATCAACAGCAAAACCCATAAGAGACTTAGGCACCAAGGCCCATATTTAAATCTTTCAACCAACCGGCCTACCATCCCCCACAATAAGCACCTGTCCCAACTCCTCGAGCACCTGGCTTTGAGGAAACCGTGTTAAAAGCCCAGAAGGATCACCTGGACGTGAAAACCCAACTTTTGAGTTCTCACTCTTAGTCCATCGTTAATTTGGAAACACAGGTAGGATAGATAGTTGCCGCATTAAACCGTCGAGAGGACGGTAAACTGCCAAGTCAACCTGTGGTAAATCCAAGAGCCAATACGTCATCGATAACAACCCCAGCAGCAGTGGGGTATATCACGAATGAGCCAAGGTTGTGATGGCCTTAAGAAGTGGAAAAGAGTTAGAATCCCAGCCATTACCAGAAAAATCACAACCAATATCAACTCCGACCCTAGTCGAGGAGTCTCAAGACTCTAGTACTACCTAGACCATATATGTGCAGCCAGTACCTACCTCGATAATAGTAGACGAGTCTAACGACTCCGAAGCAACTCAAAAAATGCCTGCACCACCACCTAGAGATCCATTCGAGGGGGCACTTAATA
>JAULLD010445997.1:0-10070 GCA_035668095.1 Sarracenia minor
ACGTTACGTGCCGGGGATATACGTGTGAAGACCCCCAGGTGGTCTCTCCTACAGATTGGAACCATAGAAATCGCACGACAGGATTTTGTACGGTATCGTGTTCTTAAAATCATGTATGTGTCGCCTCCATCGTTTGAGTTTCATGAAGAACGAACGATTTTTAATTAAAAAATAATTTTTTTAAAACACGACGCTTCTGCTCGCCGGCTCCAATAGGTGAAACATTGAAGAACAAAAAGAAAAATCATTCGATCATCATACTTTTTGCCTCTCTTCTCCGAACTAAATCGACATATCGTGAACTTTATTTTTCTGGTTTTCTCATATCAGAATTTGATTGCATTCCTCTCCATTAATTTTCATTATTGTATTAATTCTTTCTGAGAGAGGGATACATCTTGTAGTGAGTTTTTATTGTAAAAATTCTCATCAAAGGAGAACAGTACTGTAGTCGAAAAACAAGGAATCGTTTTTTGAAGCTTGTTTAAGCATAGTTCAGGCTTTTGTAGAATGAGCCCACAATCATCTTCATTCAACTTTGAAGGAGTGAGCCCGCAATCATCCTTTTAAAGGTTCAGAAGTTAACCTGCCAAAACTTCTGTAAAGGTTTAGAGTACACCCGTAAGCATTCTGCTAGTGAAAATCTCAAGGCAAGCTTCAGGAGTGGACGTAGGCCGGAATTTGACCGAACCACTATAAATCTTGTGTGATGTGGTTTGAATATCTCTATCCTTTAAACTCTTTAATTTCTATTATGCTTTATATTCTTAATTGCTAATCTAAAACAGAAAAGAGATTAAATAAAATCAAAAGTTTTCCATAACAACATTTAAATATGCGATAATTTATTAAACCCAATTCACCCCCTCTTGGGTTTCCATAGAAACCAACAATTGATATCGAGCAATGCTATGATATTAGACTTAACATCCCGCAGAGAGATCTCTATGTCAAACATGACCATATCTTGTATTTTGGCTAAAGACCAATCTGTCTCTAGACCTCCATCTTTTGATAGTTGAAACTATTCTTATTGGAAAATAAGAATGAGCTTTTTTATTCATTCTCAAGATATGGGTGCATGGAAAACTATTTTAAATGGTCCTATTATTCATAGCACTATTAGAAATGGTAGAATTATTCAAAAATCTGAAAATGAATTTAACGATGATGATTAGAGTAGTTTGCAGATCAATGCCAAAGCAATGAACTTCTTACTATGTGCTCTTGGACCCAAAGATTTCAATTTAATTCAAGGATGTAATAGTGCCAAGGAAATCTAGGACAAACTCCAAGAAGCTACCAAAGGGGAAGGAGAAGATTCAAACAACAGTGATTCTTCCAACTCAGCTCTCATGGACCTCTGTAATGAGGTAACTGTTCATTCCAGTAGTGATTTTTAAAATAATGATGATGATGATGATGATGATAAGCTTCAAGATGCTCTTGAGGATTTTTTTCAAGTTATCATAGATTTAAAATCCAAAAACAAATCCTTCAAAAATGAGATCACCTCCTTGAAATCAAAAATAGAATTTTTGGAAAAGGAAAAAGGAAACATTGCACCTAAAATCTCAACCAACCTTGAAAATGAAAATATTATATTAAAATCAAAGGTTGATGATTTAACAAAATTCATTACTAAATTCTCATAAGGTGAAGAGAATTTAGATATGATTCTTGGGACTAAATACACTTTTAATAACGAAGGATTAGGCTTTAATCCTGATGAGCAAAAAATAGTCCACAAGAATGCATTTCCTAAAGCTGATCTTCTTAAGCCTATCTCCTGCATTTTTCCTGTAAAAATGGACTTAAAACTGAATTTTGTTATTATAAATTAAAGAGAAACAAACTTACTAAAAAGGTTTGGATTAAGAAGGGTGGTCCTCCACCCAAAATTGCCAAATCACCTAGACCTACCAACACAAGGCCATTCAAAATAAAATCCTTTCAAAGACTATTGCCAAACTTGTATAGATTGGATGGCACCTTCAGACCGCATAGGAGACCTACACGTCTGCGGCAATCCAAATGGAAAGCCAATTATAAATCGGCTCCTTATGTACACATGCACAATGCACCTTTTATGCAAAATTTGTTTTATTGTGCTAATCCCCAAGGACCCAACAATAAATGGGTACCTAGAAACTACACATACGACTATTATGCATAAAATCAAGAAGAAAGATGGCTAAGGGACATGAAGGGCAAGGCAAAGCTCTTCTCATATTGAAAAATCAAAAATGACCAAAAAAGGTTGATGGATATCATCAAGCCTTTCAAATAGTTAAATTCCAAAATCGACATAAAGTTGTATATAAGCTACAATATCTAATAACCATAGAGAAAACATGATATACATGGAAACCCTAGGGAAGCTCCCCGGGATGAAAATCACGGCACCAACACATGGTGAAAACTATACACTATAAGCCAAAAGGTTTACAAGATAGACTGACTAGGAAACACCCCTAACTCCCGATAGAAAACCTATCCTCTAAACTTGAAAACTCAGTCTTGAGCCCCTTGTTGACTCCAAAGTCGCGATAGCTCCCCTTCTCACGTTCTATTAGTATCTTTATACTCAATCCAAATAGAGGTCATGTGTAGCATGTGGTCCATGGGATCTACTCATGATCTCCCTATCAAAGAGGGCTCCAGGATACCTCAGTCAAGTGTGCGTTGAAGGACAGTGCAAGTGGAAGGTGGTGCGAATGATGACAAGAAAGATGATGACCAAGATGAACTCTCAATGACCGTGAGGATAAGGACATCAATGGTCATGATTCTAAGTGTGGTTTAGTTACCGATTCTAAGAAAGGTAAGACTATGACACATGAGAGGATGGTAACATCGGAGACTTCTCTAGAACTATTAGCTGAGAGGTAAGAGTGTGAAACTATAACAAGTCACATGGTCTCAAGTTACTACATGGAAAGACAACCGAATCTAGGATGGTGAAACTAATGCAAGTCCCAAAACCTACGGTTATCCTAAGGGAGTCCTCAACCTAAATCCTATGAATGCAAGAACTAATAAAAGTAAAAACATGTAATAGCTAGGTAAGATACAAAACATGAATCCTAAGAAAATCTACTAAAGAATCATGTATGAAAATACTTATCACCATGAAAGGGGTAGTATTACCTTGGATTATAATGCATCCTTAGGCATTGATGGTGGGATCCAACACCAAGACTTAAGAAAGCCTAAGAGGTAGCAGCATCTCCTCCATTAACAGCCAAGAAGGCTGGGAGAGGATTCTCAAAAACCTAACGGCGGGTATGGGGTACTTATATAGACTAACACACTGGTGCTCAATCGCTATATGGGGGCGCTACAGGCGCTATGACGCGTTCGAGCGCTATATGGGGGCATTTAAAGAAGTCATGTTTTTTTTTCAGCGCCAATGAGAATTGTTAGGGTTTTACCACTAAGCCTGATCGCTCTTCAGGCGCTACAAGCACTTGGAAAACCCAACTCTCGACAATGAGAATTTAAGACATTATTCAAGGCTGCTCGAGCTCTCTCCGGGCTCTCTTCGTGCGCCTCAATATAGCAACTCTTGGCTTATTGAGACAGGCACAATTAAATACTTGTCACTCGATGCCGCATGAGCGTTCTACGTACACTCTAGGGCGTTGCAAGTGGTTCTAGCCACTTTGCACGCCAATGCCTAAAATTCATAATAAGTCATGAATTCTCTAAGACAATATGAACACAACCTACCTTAATGATATGACATCAATGCATATGGGTGTATGTATGTGAGTGTCATATACCTATAAGGATCAGAGCGGGCTTGCTGAATGTGAGCAGGACGGAATACCTAGACACAAACACCCAAAAACCCCAAACCTAAAATCAAAGATACAGACACAATGATTTTGTTAGCTCAACCTGGGAATAGCTAATATACTAACAACAATTATTCATAGGAGAGAGTATTTTATTGAATACGGTCAGGGTGTGCCAGTTTGGTATCTGCGCTTTAGGTTCGAATACTTTAAAATTGTGGGAAGGGGTGTGCCATACCGTGAGTTATAACTTGCTTGTTGCATTCATGCCATGAGTATGCTTGTGTGCCTATTATGCGATGTGTTATACTTGTGCATGTTATGTGATTACGTGACTATGGTGGTAGGACTTCGAGGATGGTATTTCTTGCTTTGGCGTCCGAGTCTACTCGTTTGGGGTTCCAATTAGAAAAGCGCCTAATTAACGCTCATTCTACTTGGAAATCCAGGCGAGTGGTTCAGATTGAGATATAACTCCGAGGAGCCTCCTCGGTATGTGGTGATGTGGTATCATGCTATTGTTGTTGTTGATACTAGTATGTTGTCCCTTAACTTGTTTGATCTTAGGACATTAGCAGTCTTATCTCGTGGGATGATATTTTTATTATGATCTATACTTGACCTATTTGTTCTTGGTATGTGAGTTGATTTACACGCGAGATATGGTCATGGTTGTGGATTGTACTTGACCTATGATTGAGCAATTGTTTCTTAGATAGCGAGTTGTTTTACCTCTTGGAGTAGGATTATGAGACTAAGATGGCCTATGTGTTATGTAGTTATTTGAGTGTTTTTGTGATAGCCGTAGTGGTTTGCACATCACGAGCTATGCTACGTCATGAGCCATGCACTCTTATGCTTTATTGGTGCGTCGTGAGCTGTGTACTGTCTAGTGTGTATAAAAGGGACGCTTTACGTAATATGACTTGGATGGGTATGTAGTAGTGGTGTGATGTACCGTAACCTATGGAGATAGAGGTCATGACTGAGAGTTCTCTCTCATTTTGAGAGGTACCACTAGCAGCTGTGATTGACGCTTTGGCATCGTAAGCGACCTATTTCAGGTCGGTGTGTTATGTTGGGAGAGTACATCTGATAAATACCTTTGCTTGGCATTGAGCGTTATATACATATCGGTTGCGTGGACCAATAAGAAATTGGGGGATTTTTAGACCTTGTGCGCGTATACTAATCATGGTATGGTCTAGATGCCTTTTTATGAGTTATTCGGATCCCATGGAAAGAAAGTAAGGTATTACTTACGTGATCAACAGTCCTCCAGGGAGGTTCTCTTTGTGATGTGAACTTGAGATGTGACTAAGGTTAGAGATAGAACTAATGACAGGGTTAGTGATATTATAGTTTGGTGGGCTGTGATTGCGCGTGACCTAGTAATTACCGGGACAATTACGGCTTGTGGAGTGGGGACTTTTTTCCCAATGAGTGTAGAGGTATGCAGTTTCGAAGGACGGGAAGCCAAGTGTATTGGTTTCTCTTCCATGGTGATGTGGTAGCCCGAGGCACCCTTTCAAACGATGGATAGGCACATGGTGTGTTATTGGCATGTGGATGAGCTGGTGGCATTAAGTCGTCATGTTAGTAATACAATCCCCTCATGATGGAGGAAGGTGTGTGAGGAAGATGATGATGTTAAGGTCATCATTCCACCATTTAGAGTAATGGGAATCCATTGGTTGGTTTCTCTTGGGTGTGAGATGCGAGGAGCTCGTGATGAACTCAGATGATGTAGCTGTGTGATTAGGTGGCAACATTCTTCTTATCCATCAAGGATTCATCTTGGTGTCACGTGTGCACTCGTAGTTAACCATTGGCCTGGCAGTAAGTACCTGCGTGGTACGATCAACATAATAGTGAAGGGTTGTCCTTTGGGGATGCTTAGTTTGGGGTCGATATTGTTACGAACCAAGGAATGGTAGATGATCAGGGACCTTCTGCAGTGAGGTATGGTAATGTTTTCTGGCAGGCCAGTGACAACCGATAATTAGGCAAAGGTTTGGGGTGGACTGTTAGTACTCGTTGGACCATGATGGGATAAAAGGTTCCTAAGGTTTTGTGTCTTGTAAGGACCTTCGGATGGTTATTTTGGGCCGGAGCTGGTATGGTAGTGTGGATGTGTGTGTGTTCCCTCGGAGCCCATAGTGGGAGTTGGTAGTTCCACCATTCAAGTGTAAAGGTGTAGGTCGTATGAGTGTAGGTAATACTTGGATTGGGTTGGGGGCTGTTGTGCCCGAGCTATGGGCCATTGGTTGTTGTTGGCCCACGACCTCAGATGGTCCGGATGGTAATACCCTTGAGGACGAGGTGAGATGAGGTTTGCGTGTGGTTTTTTCTTAAGATGCATACTGTGTTACAAGCATCGTGGAGTCTCGTGCAGATTACACTAGGTGATATCTACTTGGCAGTGGGACTGCTTGACGGTCCAATGTTAGTGCTAGCTGTTCAATTCCTTCTGAAGGAAGGTAATAGAGTATGAAACTTTTGAGGATAATGTTTGAGTGTGGTTCTGATGAGGTTGAGTTTATGGGCCCGTTACAATGGTAACTGTTATAGCTCATGTGATGGTCGAAACCAAGATGTGAGAGCTCTATTAGTAGGGAAGATACCTTGGAAAAGATGCATGAGGAGTATGGTTAAGTCGATTATCGTGATAGTAACAGTGCAGCCGAGCAAAGTCTCAGGCCACGTGGGTGACATGACCACGTTGGAGATGTGAGTAATTAGTGTAACACATGACCCATCTTAATTTCATCTTTTAATTTAAACATGTTCTTATTTTCAGAAAGGATATAACAGTTTTAAAGTTTTAAAATGAATTAAAACCTGATCTTACATCGTGGTGTTATAGACAAGTGTTAGTGCCATGATGACAAACTAGCGACGAATGAAGGCGCCAGTGGTGAACTGATTGTTCCTTAGTGGTGACCTCATCCTTTGATTATGGTACCATGATACTACGTAAGTGATGAGTAGTAAGCCTGGTGTCCTTTGTGGAAGGTATAGTTTATTTAGGAAGGTTGAGTTTATACCCTCTAAGTGATCGGGGAGATGCAACACCTTTGGTGATCTATCATCTATCGTGGGAGTCTAAGGAGTAGAATCCCTTTTCTTACCCGAGTGGTGAGAATGGTTTATAGCGATGCCTATCTGATGGGCAAAGTGGAGCTGCGATCGGTGATGGAGGTTCGTGTGTGAAACGAACCACGAGTGTTTTTGGCTTTTTGATGCATATCTTAGTGTGTTATGTGATGAAAAGTTAACTTGAAGATATGTAATACCTTAGAGCATGGACAAAAAGCGTATCCTGTATGGAACCAAGTCCAGGTAGGATATGGGGTTCTTGTTGTATGCCAAGCAGTTGAGGGCCTGAGTGTTCTTGTATTGAGCCAAGCCTAGAGTTGGCAATATGTAATGTATCATACCTTAGTGAGATTGTATAGCCACATTGTGAGTCTGGGTATGTAATGGAACGAACTGTTTCAATTTCAAATTTTAAATTAAACCGGGTTTTAAACTAATTCTTTAAAGATTTTGGAAAATTGATTAATTTTTTTGAAAGGAATTAAAATTCGATCTTCATTCTGGGTCGTTGATTCAAACCGAGGGTTTTAGAACCTCATGAATATTATTGCGGGGTGTCGGATTATGTTTCAGGCCATTCAAATTGAAAATAAGGTTTGATTTTAAAAAATTTCGAATCGGGGCTTCCAGCTGGTGTTCGCTCGAGCGAACCCCTAGTCACTTGAGCGAAGTGTCTTGGGTAGACTGCTATATAACATCGTTATATAGCATTTTGTTCCACATTTTGATGCTGCTTCTCTCTCTAAAATAGAGATATCAGCTAAGGCAGAGCTAGGGTTTGTTAGAGGGTTTTGGAGGATCTTAAGCTCCGTTTGGGTAAGTGTTTATGACATAACATATATTGTGTATTTCATATATTCACCTAATAAATTATGTTGTGTCACCGGTGTGTTGGACATACATAGAGGCATTCGTCCTGTTGGGGGCAGGGGCTGGTTAGAGAGATTTTCGAGGAGAAAATGGCCATTCACCGGTGTCTGATCCCGGTGTAGGATCGTCAAGGGGAGGGTTACATAGATATGAAATAACGACGGTTGGCTGTTTGAGATAGAAGACTATGTCTTCATATTGACTCCCTTGTGGAAAGGTTTGATGAGGTTCAGTCAGGGGCTATTACTGAACCCTTCTTGATTGAGTAGAGTTTTAGAGTAGCAGCGTATAGTTTGGGCTTTACCACCTCTATCATCATTTGTACGCGACGTCTTACATATTTCCATGTTTCAGGAACATGAGTCCGACCATTCACATATTTTTGAATGGTCAGATTTGAGGGTGAGTGAGGATGTCAGATACAAGGAACGACCTATATGGATCATAGATAGTAGAGAGTAGGTTATGCGGGGCAAAACCTTGTCGTATGTTAAAGTGCTACAACAACATCACGGAGAGGACGAGGCGATTTGGGAGAGGGGAATCAATCCTTTGTTTGGGAGAGATATCTGAACTTATTCTCACTACGAGGTATGTTGACTTCGGTGACGAAATCTCTTAAAGTGTGGGAGGTTGTAATGGCGTGACTCATTTTAATTTTGGATTTTAAATAAATCAGGATTTAAAATCTTTTACTCAAGAAATTGAATAAAAGTTTTGTACAAATTAAAATTCGATCTTAACTCGGGCTTGTTAACACGAACCATTCATTCTAAACCCTCATGAATATTGTTCCTGGGTGTCAGATTAAGTTTCATGATTTTTGAGTTTAGTTTAGGCCTCCGTTTTTGGAATTTCAAATTAGGCCAAGCAGTAGGGGTTTGCTCGAGCAAACCCATGACTGCTTGAGTGGTCTATCCAGATCAGTTTTTTTTTTTAAACTATAGAAAAGTCACGTTTTCTGGTTTTTCTCATTCCTCTTCACTTCCTTTCGATAGAAACCTCTGAAGAACAGTTCTAGGGTTGATTGGGAGGCCTTGCACTCTTCGATTAGGCTCTATTTGGGGTAAGTAATCATGATATTTTCATGATTTTTCCATTATACCGTTGATATTTTGTTTATTCAGTGATACCAATCGTGTTTTAGGTGTTGGCTGAGGGTTAATGCTTGGGATAATTGATTTGCGGCTTCTCACACATGATTCGAGGTAGGAAACTTTTCAATCTTTGAACCCTCTTGTGTCTATATGGTGTATTTGTTGTTATATGTTGATCATAGGTAGTTTTGTATGAAATCCCTATTCTGGCCGAACCTTAACAATGGGATTGCCTTATTTCTCTGATATTTTTGTTATTCTAGAGTACTTAGAGTAACGTAGACTTACTAATTTGTGGGTTAAAAGAATATTTTGTGATCTTAGCTTAAGGCTTAGGGTTTGAGAATTGGGGCTTTTCTCTAATTTGGGGAAAATAAGCAATTACCGTGATTAATGTTAAATTGATGATTTTGGTACACTCCTTGGCATAATTTGTAATAACCAGGCCATTTAATTGATAATTTTATTTAAATCAAGAAGAATTTTTGGGATAACTTGTTTTTGACCCATTTTTTTTTTCTTTTCGGATAAAAGAAATATTTTATCTTCGCCTCGGTGGGAAAATATTTTTTTTCCAGTTAACAAAATCTATTTTGTTGGATATTTGGAGATATACTTAGCAAAAATAAAAGAGATTTTTAGAGATAAATATATATGTATATTATATTATATCTCCTTCAAAAAAAAATGAAATAAAATTAAAAAAAATAATAAAACAAAACCGAATGTTTTGTTTCGGCAAAAGGGGCTCGCGACATACACGCGAAGAACATAGGGAGAAGAGAGAGTTCGCGGGAGAGAGGGAGAGAGATGCCATCGGAGAAGACGATCGAAAGGGAGGAAGGGGAGTTGCCGACCACCTCCGGACCATGCCTGCCGCCGACAACCGCCGGAGAAGGAGAAAAACAGAACCGGAAAAACCGAAATAGGGGATGCCGACTCCGGAGCTTCCAACGTTCGATTTGGCCTTGATTCGGTTTGGTTTCTTGCATTTTTCTTCATAAAGGTAGGTTTTTAGGCATCTTAAACAACTCTACCAATATAGATAGTATGATTATCAAATTTTTAATGATGAACCGAAAACCCTAGGCTGTGAGTTACGTTTTGGCCGAAAATTGATTTTTTTTTTGGTTCTTTCTTGTTTGAACCTTGAGATTAGCTATTAGATCTTGCTATAGATAGTTTTGATAATTATTTTTAGCTT
>JAULLD010446214.1:0-10066 GCA_035668095.1 Sarracenia minor
GCCTCTCCTTGGGCGTGTTTGGCAACTAGCTTGATTTCTTTTTTTTTGGTTGCTTCAATTAGATATTTTTAAGAAAAAAGATATTTTCAATATATATATATATATACACACACACATATATCTAATCTCAATTAATAAAGTAAAATTTTATTTTATTAATTAAAAAGCTAAATTGTCAAAATCTCTCAAAAAAATTTTATTTTAACTTTTTAATTCTTTTACCGCCAAACGATTAATTAAATAATCATTTAATTTTTGCTAAAGCACAAAAATTTTATTTACATCATTTAAAATCAATATTTTATTTTTGACTTTAAATTATTAAAAATAAAAAAAATCCGAGTTGTTACAGAATGTGTAGAGGCTGATCGACAAGCAGTCTCGTGACTGAGCGGTATGGGTTATTTTCTCGGGTCATGGTCTGATCAACAGATTGGGCTTGATTGATCAATCACTTGGACAGAGCTGTTCTGACTTCGTGGGCCTATGGCTCTTGTATTATCTGGGCCAAACCCATGCTTATCATATATATCCACCAGTAGTTACCTATTTTTAATGGTGTTTGGTCATGGGTCAGAGACTATTAAGAATATTGGCTTCGGCTATCTCACTCCTTGTATAATATTCGGCTTGTTTTAAGTTTTCCCCTTTTGTTGCATGTTGATCAGTAGTCCCCTATTCTTAGTGGGCTGTAGATAATGAGCAGGCTCTACTGAGAATACTTAAAATTTTGGGTTGGCAGGGGGTACGTGGTTCACTAGTTGTTGGGTGTTGCCTGTTGTGAGTAGATGTTTTTCCACCTCGTAATTAATGCGCGTCGTTTCCGTCTTCCCTTTTTGAGATAATGATTACCGGTTGGTGTTTTGGGTTTCCTGCCAACTGTCAATTTCGAAATGAAAGGTTGCCAGTGTAAATGAGGGTATTCTCCCATTTGAAAATTCTCGATTTCATCCATCATTTTGAAGGGATAACTTGTTCTACATTGCTTTTGTTCGTGATAACTCTCTGGTACGCACCTTTCGCACCTTTTTCTTTTGCATTTGCATCATTTGTTGCGAGCGATTTCTGTTGATTGATGTTCCTAAATAGATATCCTTTTGTAACCTATACCGATTCCGAGGAAGAAAATAACCCAGTGCTCAAGAATAACCTTAGAACCGCACCATCTTCTTCATCGTCTTCGTCTACTCCTCTTAATCTCTGTCTACTGACATTACATGCTCAACCTTTGAAGGTTGTTCCCTTTTCTAGAAGCACCTCTGTTCCGACTTATGGATTAATGGAGGAAACATCATCTCCTCCAATTGAAAGCATGGTGCCGCGGTGGTAGGGAGCGGGGCTGTCTCTAGTCGGAGATAGGGAGGACGATGTACATCCCCCCACGGAGGCTCCAGTACAAGAGCACCAACCCACTGTGAATCCGAACTTGTCTCCTCAGCCTGAGAGTAGTGCGATGGGTTCTTTCTCGGTCCAATTGGAGTATCCCACCATGCGTAGTGGGAATTTGGTGCCGATCAGGACAATGTACCAAATTCTTGAGTTCGTATAGCTTAAGGTGTCGAAACCGAATGAGCGTGCTTGCACACCTCTGATGGGGGAGACCTGTTTCTTTGAGGGCGCCCTTCAAGTAGGGCTGTGATTTCCCCTTCCTTTATTTGTAAGGAAATTTTTACATTTGTTAGGGATTGCCCCCGGTCAATTAGTCTCCAACACGTGGAGGATCTTGATTGGGAGTATGGTGCTGTAGGAGGTTGTTAGTGACGGGAAGACACCTCTAACTATGGATGAGTTTTTCTGGTGCTACAAGCCAGTGGAGATGTGAGTCTCCAAGCCCGGGAGAGGCCTATGTTAGTCCTCAACCTGCCCTCCTCTAACAAACATTGGAAGGGAAGGTTCTTTTTTTTGTGTCTGGTACGTGTTGGGAATTTCAGCCTTGAGAGGACTTGGCTGCCAGTCCTCCATGCATCTTAAGCACTTAGACCCTCCCACCTAAAGATGGTCGTGCTCGACGTCTGGGTATTTCAGCAGAGCAGCATGAACAGGTGGAAGGCATCCTGTTAGATGAGAATTGGAGTTGGACTACTTTGGTCATGCCAGAGAGTCCAAGTGATTATCTCTTTGGCCATGAGCCTTCTTCTGATATCCTACACTTGCATTGGTCAGTCGAGGTTGGGGATATCTCTAGGGAAGCAGGTGAACCGAACATTTTTCCATAGTTTTACTCGGTACTCAGGCATTTTATGGTTTTAATTGTTTTGATGTTTCTCTTTTGCAGCAGGGCTAACAGGAGAAAGAGTAGAGGTTCCTTTGGAAGTCCAAAGGAACACTATAGCAGAGATGAGAACTCGACCTACAATCCTTGGGTAGAGGAACCTGGATGAAATGGCCCCCACTGGTATGCAAAACTGTTGCAGGCTTGCCAATGCGGGAGGGCATGCTGCAGTGGTTGACCAGGCTCGGGGACCCTCTACTGAGTAGGATCGTGGTCCCTTTGCTGAACGGGATGAAGGTGGAAGGACTGGGCTGGAGATCAAAGTTTGGACAGCTGATCATGATGCCCCTCGTAAGAAAGAGGCCAGTACTGAAGGTCAACTAGGGCCGGAGGACGAAGACTTCAAATCTCATTGAGGGTACCTCTGATCTTACGGCCTTTGAGAATGCCCTTACTAATAAGGATCATGAGGTTTTGGAGAAGATGTCTCCCAAGGCGGTTGTAGGGAGGTTCTTTCATAAGGCAGCTAAGGTACAGACATTTATTGATTCATTCAGAACATTGGGAGTTAATCTTTCGCTTCCCATTTCAGTCTCTTGCTCTGAGCTATCGATGTGCAATGAAGATGGTAGAATGTCACTAAGCCAGCGAAACTACCGAGAGGAGGGTGCATCATAGGCAAGTGGAGCTTGACCACTCCAAGGCTGAGGTGGGATGACTTCGGGAGACGGTGACGCGTCTTTGTTCTGCCGCCAAAAAGAGTGCTGAGGTCTATATGCTGCTCAGTGAGGAAAAGAGAAAAATGGTTGCAGATCTCCAGGAAAACCGGCACAAGGTCACCCACCTTGAGGGTAGGGTCCACACTCTAGAGGATGAGCTTGCTCGCCTTAGGGGTGAGGGTCTTGATGCCATCTGATGGCTCCTTCAATTCGAGACCTTGGTGCATGAGAGACTCGAGCAGCATATGGAAGATCCTGAGGTCTTAAAGAAGATTGCCACGTACTGGGACGATGGCTTTGAAGCATTCTGAGAGTTGGCTCAACAGAGATGGCCCGACTAGGATTTTAATGTTATCCATCCTATTGAGGAGGGTGCTGACTAGGACGACGGGGAGCAGGAGGGAGCAGGAGGTCGACCAGACACCAATGGAAAAAAGGGCTCAGGTCGTAGATTTGACCCTTCTTGAAGAAGTCGATGAAGTCATTGTTAGAGAAGACTAGGCTCCTGGGGAGGCAGAGTAGCTATCTGCACTTCCTCTTGTTTTATTAGACTCTTTTTATCAAACATTCTGTACGAAAAACGCTCCTAGGATTGTGTGGCCTGTGTTGGAGGTGATGTTTGAACTCCTAGGCCAATTTTTTTTGATGTGATATGCTGCTCTTCTTCCTGTATGAGTTTTCTTGATTATTTTTGCTGGGGATGTCTGCCAGGTTTTGGTTACGTAGTAATGTCCATGTCCTCATAATTTGGGGTTAAGTGTTTAAATTATGCGTTCTTTGATCTTGTAGGATGGGGTCTTCTTTTCCTCATAAGACTGGTCAGTCTAGGCTGGGTGATCTTGTGCGCAGCCTTGCCCTTGGGTACAGGGGTCTTAAATCTTGGAATCCTTCTGGGACTGACCAATTGACTGATCAGCCTAGGCCGAGTTGTAACATCTTGACCATTCTAATTTATTTTATTTAATTAAATTATATTGGTCATGAAGAGAGAGTTATTTCTTTTATTAAAAGAAGGTGAGGGAAGGTCATTATATATGTTTAAGTTATAACATACGGGGGCTCTAATGAAAATAAAGAGAAGGAAATGGAGTTAATGAATGAATAGATTAATATATGAGGGATTAAGAGATAAACCTATGAGATTAAGTGGAAAACACATAGGGTTAAGATAGAAGAAGGAAGGGGCGGCTGGGGGATTCATCTCTATCTTAGGGTTTTCTCCATATCTTGCCCATCTTTCTCTCTAGAACTCGAAAACGAAGAAGGAGACTTGAAGGTCTTTGCGAGACGACTTGGGGAGAGCAATGGGAAGAGAAGGGGAGTCTCGAAAATCAATTTTTTCGGGACTTTAAATCTCTGTCCAGCAGAGTTTGTGTGTTCAAGAGGTGAGATCTTAAGAAATTTCACGAAATTCTGGAGAAATCCTTATATATACTCATGAATCCTTGCATGTAATTGATCTCTAATCCGAAATTGGGATATTTTGGATTTAAGTGCTGCGACCTTAGGCTCCTTAAAGTTCAGATTTTCGGCTATCCTTGGATCTTTGAGGGAGGTTTTATGACGAGGTACACATAGAAGTAAGAATTGACGAGGTAAAGAAGAAATCTTTGTGATTTGAAGTGAATATCATGTTATACGTCATGTATAACCGAAGTTTCCCATTAGGATTGTTATCTTTATTGAAGTTTGATGTGTTTTAATGTATTTAAAATGCATAGGTTATGTTAATTCGAAGTTTGAAGCAAAAATCATAGAAGTTAAAAGTTACAGAAATTTCTGAAACAGGCTGACACAGTCGGCTGTGTCCCAACACAGTCGGCTGTGTCATCGAGGTTGAATGTCTGAAACAGGCTAATGCAGCCGGCTGTGTCCCAATACAGTCGGCTGTGTGACCATGTTCCTACTTATCTTATTTTGATTTTTGACGAAAAGATGGGGGTTTTGAGGGAAGTATTTTAAAGAAGGTGCTGAGGTATATTTTCTGGTATAGAACAGCTTTATATTCTATGAAGTATGACATATAAAGGTGTCTTGAAAATTGAATGAATTGTGAGTTAGTAAGTAGAAGAGATAGAATTATAATGGGATAGCCTAGACTTTTCCCATGAAGTTGTTTTTTGGATTTAAGTATTCACTATGTGTGAGTACTTGGGGTTGAGATAAATTTTGTGGGTCTATTGAAGTCATATTATTGAAAATATGTTTCAATGAAAGTTAGATTGCGTGAAGGTGTGTGTGGGATGTGTCAACATTCCAAAGGTTAGAAGATATAATTACCTATTTAGATGGATAACTGAAAGTATAAGACCCAATTAAATAGAAAGGGTTAAAGGAAGTCGAGGGTAGAAGCTCGAAGATACAGGGGAGTGAGGGAAGTTAAAGTCTTTGTAGGGATTGTTAAAAATGAAAGAAAAATGTTGAAGATGATTCTTTTGTCCTAGGGATTCAAATATTACTCTTTTAATCGAATCGGGGGTGATTGATAAATGAAGAGTCATAAGACTCTTGAAGTATTTCCTGAATGAAAGTTGAAGTTCTATTTGCTTTTATGTATCTTGAATGCATTATTATGTATGGGGGTAAAATGAAGTGTGAAGTTTGTAAAGAGAAGTATAGAATTGTTTTGGAATAGCCTAGACTTTCCAACAGAGAGGACAAATTATTAAATATCTCCATGTGTGAATATTTGAATGTGAAGTGACTTGTTTTGTGAAGTGTTATAAAATGAATGGATTTGCCCGTCCGTGAGGGGGCCGAAGTTTCTAACTCCTTTGAGTTAGTGAGAGAAGGTGAAGAATGTAATTCCTTCTCGAAGTTTATGATTGAGAGAAGGTGAAGAATGTAATTCCTTCTCGAAGTTTATGATGCTTATATTGAAATTATGAACCTCTGGGTCATGATTGAGAGAAGGTGAAGAATGTAATTCCTTCTCGAAGTTTATGATGGAGAGAGGGTGAAGAATGTAATTCCTTCTCGAGGTTTATGATGCTTACATTTGTAATTGTATATGTTCACTTACATCTTGCATCATATGTCATATTTCCTACTAGCTAAAGCTGACGTTATTATTTTATCTTTCTTATAAAATAATAACGCAGGTACACAGGTAAAGCAGTAATAGAAGACTAGAGATGATGCATGACTTGGAAAACTGAAGATATTCATTTAGTTCTTTATTATCCTTAGAACTTTATTTATGAAGTTGAAGTAACTTTTCAGTAGTTGTTGGAGGATGTAATTGTTCATTTAGAACTCTTTGTGAGGTTTTTGGACCTCCATATGTTTCCCTTTATTTCATATATTGCATGTTTGTGAGGATGGCCTTTGGGGTTGTTTACAAATGTTCTTGTTGAGGTAAAAAAATGATTAGACTTCTTTCTTTTGTGGTTGGAATATTTTGAGTTTTGTGGTAGAAGTTTTATATAACATGTTCTGAATATGGTACAAGTAGAGGTGAGGTTAAGAAAGGGTTTCAGAACTTGCTATGATGTGGAGCCCAGACTCAAGCAAGAAAACACAATTTTCTTAAACTTAATTTGTGCAGAACACAGCCAGGACACAGTCGGCTGTGTCCATTGACAGTCGGCTGTGTTGGGCCGAACCTGTGGGTTTTCAAAAAAAAAATTATGTCTTTTTTTATAAACCTATGTATTGAAGGAAGTTTGAAACCCATTTTTTTAGAAGGATAAACAGTAAGTTTTTGGGAGATATTTCAATAGGTTTGAAATAGAAGTTTTGAATAATTAAAATATATTTTTAATTAATTTCTAAAAAGGCCAGACTGTTACATTTATGATCTATGGTATGGGACATACCTTGTTCACTTTACGATACGTGGTGTTGGTTTGGATTATGTGTACACTATTTACATGAGCATGATCATATTATCACTTGTGAGATGTAGATGCACATATCTTGGCTTTTTAGCTTCTTTTACAGCTTTTGACACGTGGCACCATGTATCACACTTTGGAAAAATGAGAGTGGATCCTTCCTTATGCTTTAGGTTACACAGTTTAGCATGTAATAACCATTTCCCCTCTTAATGAGTTAGATCTACCTCCACCTGGAAACATATACTGGTTACTGTATCAAGTGTAGTTATTGACTGATTCGGGTTTGTAAGTTAAGTTTAATGGGAAAACCTGGTTTTTCAACTGATGCACTTTTATTCAAAGCTTATGGGGTAACATGGGGCTTCACACAAAAACTCGGTTATGCCGGCATGGTTTTGAACAACAACAAATACCGTGATTTTATCTCAAAAATCTTAGCTTATGATGCTGCATAACCAACCTTGTATATCGCTTTGTGGTTTATTTTATCTATTATCCTACATTTGTGGCTCAGCCACCCTAACATTTTTTAGGTTTGTCAAAAAGAAGATTTGGACATTTGGAGCAAGGACGAAAAAGCTGGAGCTTGCACATATTTAATTGCTCATGTAGTTTATTAGTTTCAAGTTTCGGATGAATGTATAAGCTATGTATTTCATTTTAGTTGTTGGATAACCATACGGCCATAAGGCCACTTCTCATTTCCTTGCTTACATGAGAGTTATCGTTGGATAGTTTTATTTCCTTTTGCTTTAGATAACTTTTCTGCTTTCAGTTGTTAGTGGGTTGCAAGCGTCTAAGGGCCGCCCCTTTTATATATTGAGATTTGTGCCACATGTTGGCTACTAGTGTAGTTGTGTCGGATATCGTCTTATTGTAGCTTAGAATAGCTCAGATTTTCCATGGATGCAGATTGTTGTTATTCATATGTCCAGGTACCTTGTTTACAGGCCATTGCCCGTTTCGGGAAGGTCCAAAAACAGGGGAAACTCTACTAAATTTTCTAAAAATTTCAAGAGTTAGAATATTTTCCAATCTTTTCTTAAAATTTCTTGAAAATAGAAATATCTTTATTTTTCTTAAATCGGTGTTTTAAAGAAATAAATATTCAGCATGAGATCCCATTTTCGGATATTCTTTATTAGGTTATTTATTGGTTTAGGTCAGGATGTTACAATTAATTCCTCTTGAATCGTGTCAAAATTGAGACCTTAGTGGGCCAGTCACTTGTGATGGCCTCTTGATGATTGTGAGCAGAAGTCATCATGATAGCTCGAGTGTGAGTATGTTTATCATGGGCCTTAGTAAGAACTGACTGTTGCATTTTTTAGAATGGTAATGTGAGTGTTATTTGTAGAGGTAACCTTTAGTTAAACCGGTGGTTTTGTATAGGAGTTACAGGCCGTTGAGAGTTGATGGCATGCGATCTCGGACGATTTGAATTGTGGCATCCTTGGAGACGTGTCTAGGTGAGTCCCGTGTGTGGTTTCCTATGATGCGCTTTTGCGCTTCTAGCCAAGTGTAGTATTTTATATGTTACCTTGAAAGGTATCGATTTGGCAACGAGACTGTTTAGTTGTTTGGTACCGAGGTTGGTATTTCCTGTCTCTTTTAATATGAGAGATAAGTGCATAATCCCGCCAAGGATGATGCGGTAATTGGTATTTGTGTGTGGTTCTGATAAGTTAGAATTTATGAGCCTGTCACAGTGAGAACAATTGTGATTCGTGTGGCTGTTAGAGTTACGGTATGCCAATCCTATGTGCGAGATGAATGCCTTAGCAAAAATGTCTAAAGAGCTCTCGGTCACATGGTCAACGTGACGGTTTGAGAAAACAAGTGGTTGATGTAACGTATACTCGTCTTAATCCCATCTTTTGATTCAAACATGGTTTTTCTTGAGAAATGATAAAACAATTTTAAAGTCTAAATGAATTAAAAGCATGAGTTTATTTCGGGCGTTATAGTCAAGTGTCTGTACCTGGAAAACAGACTAGTGTGAGTGATGAATCGTTTGTTGAGAGTCAATAACACCAACCCTTGGTTTGTAGAGGTGTGAGACTGTATGTGCATGGCGAATTACTAGCCTTGATGATTCTCATAGGACGAGAGTTGGCCTGAGAGGGTGGAGCACATGCCCCTTGAGTCTTAGAAAAAGATGCAGTATTCGATGCAATTTAGTGTTTGTCGTGGGAGTTCAAGAAGTAGAATCTTTTCTTTTATGTGATAAGAATTACTCATAACAATGCCAATGCGATCCGTATGTTGTCCCAAGATGGCTCAGTTGACGCCGTGAGATATGTTCATAAGTTGAGAGAAGAGTATTTTGCGTAAGACCAGGCTCTGATTAGTCATGGGGGTGGTCCAGGTTTGTTGTGGGTACTATATGCTCTGGCATGATGGTCAGGTTAATATTGAGAAGGAGATGCCCACCGTTTTGAATGTTCAAAGATCTTTGACCTAATAAATACGTAAAGGATCAATCTTTTGTTTAGGTATAGCGACGTAGTTTGTAGAATGGAGCTTCAGTCCTAAGTGGGGAAGATGATGTGATTTCAAGGATGAAATCTCCTAAGTGAGGAAGGTTGTAACGACTTGAGCCGTTTAATTAATATTTTATTTAAAATTGATGGAATTTCGGATAATGTATTTTACCTCTAATTTTTTTAAAATAATACATAAAAATTTAAATTTAAAACTTATGTAAAATGGTGTTAAAAGAGAATTTATTTCTCTATAATCTTCTTTAAAAAAAAAGGAAGAATCGCGAAACTCGTGCACAGAATGCGCCTAACAGCCGAAGCTGTTTGAGCAAAAACAGAGGGGAAGAGAAATAGGGGAGAGACGCGAAGAAGAGGGAGAAGGTTCGGCCACCATAACCGGTACCGACCCACCTTCGGCACGCTACCGCCATGATTGACGGCGATGAGAGAAGACCATCGTGATTGCACCAAGTGTGCAAACAGAAACCAATCGATTTCGAGAGAAAGGACAGGCGACAAGGAGAAGGAGAACAAGGCCACATCGGCGCCACCACCCAGGGCCACCAGTGCCACCGACGAAGGCGAGAGGAAGAGAGAAGAGAGAGGATTTAACGGCGGGCCAAAAACAGAAGCAAAATCTGGAGCACCGAACGCGCCTCCAACGATGATTTTCACTCGATTTTCGGCTCGATTTCTTGCTTTTCTTCAGATTGTTTCGTTAAAGATAACCCTCTAGACCTTTAGAACGTTTCTAGTAATTTTGTTGCATTATTGAAGTTTTGTGATTGATTGAGGAATTGGAGCTGTCGAGCG
>JAULLD010446324.1:0-10066 GCA_035668095.1 Sarracenia minor
TCGGGACAGTGAATGTGTCGCGTCCGGACGGTGGGGCGTCAGGACGGTGAATGATTTGCGTCCTGATAGAATTTGTAAATTCTGTTGGTCTTTGTTTGGTTGTGTTGATTTTGTTGTTAAAGTGGCTATTTTGTGGTTGTTCTACATCACTCCTCCAATTCCTGTCTTACAAACAAAAACTATACAAAAACAACTACTATACTACTAGTGAAAAGATGATTTAATTCAGAAGGATTGAATGAATACAGAGGTTTACAAAGGGTCCTATTTATAGTGCTCAGAAATCTCAAAATTAGCAACTTCTGACACGGAGCGTCCGGACGGTAAGTATCTAGCGTCCGGACGGATCTTGCGTGGCGATCACGTCAGTTTCCTGAATCGGAGCGTCCGAACGGTTGGGAACTAGCGTCCGGACGGGGATTGCTTGGATGCCACGTCAGTTTCTAAAAGTGGAGTTTCCTGTTTCATAGATCAGGCGTCGGGACGGTCGTCGATATGGCGTCGGGACGGAAGTGGCGTCGAGACGGTGAATGTGTCGCGTTCGGACGGTGGGGCGTCAGGACGGTGAATGATATGCGTCGGGATGGAATTTGTAAATTCTGTTGGTCTTTGTTTGGTTGTGATGATTTTGTTGTTAAAGTTGTTGTTTTGTGGCTGTTCTGCATCACTCCTCCAATTCAAGTCTTACAAACAAAAACTCTACAAAAACATAGATTAGACAACAAAAATGGACAAACTTAGTGTAAATTAACGGGTCTAAATCGTCAATTTTGAGTGCTGATCAACGCCCAATAAAACTCGTTATCTATAAATCTCACGTTGTACACGTTTTGAGCTACACAACTGCAAATCAAAATCCAAAAAGATAAAAATGCTCATAATACCACAGGGATGCATAATAACTAACCACTTTTCGAAAGCCCCTTGTTTCGACAGCCCAAAAATGATAACAATATAAAAAAAAAAAAAAACATACTTTTTTGTAAGTATACAGCCCATACTTAACCAATATTTCAAAATTAGCATAGATCCTACCTCATAACCGTAGAGGATGCCCGAAAATCATGCGTCCAGCCGTTCCTAAACCAAACGAATACTGAAATTAAAAATCGGTTTGGTAGAAACGTAAACAAACGCGTATAAACCAAGAATCTATAAACAAAAACCAATAAAACTAACCAAACGAGCCTCAACCGAGCCTCCAAGATCCAAAACTCAACGCTCCAAATTGCCACTGGTCTGATTAGAAAATGTAGAGGGAGAAACAGATATTTTCTATCCCAAAAACGCGTCAAATAGCGCCTTAAATACAGTTCTGCCCGACATAGTCCACTCGTGCGCACTTACCACCACTCGAGCGGTCCCTACTGTTTTGCACTTAAAAAGTTAAAAATGGAGACCCATCCTTGGTCCAAATGGCACCAAACTTAGTCCAATACTCGGGAACAATTTTCTGGAGATTCTAAAACAAACGGCATAATCATCGGACCCCGAATCGTCAAAAAATTTTAATTCTTTCCAAACTTTAAACCGGTTCTTCGAAAAAGTTAACGTACACCGATTTTGAATTAAAGCTTAAAAACCGAAACGGTCTATGATTACACGGTCCAAGGCTTACCAAAGCTCATGAAACAACCTCATACCATAACATGAACCGACCCAAGAGGGTCAGGTCCTTACAATGGTCCCTCGATATAACGAGCCCGTAAAGGATGGTTAATAAATTAGGGATGCAGTACCTCGGTGTAACGAGCCCCTAAATGATAAAGTGACAAAGGAAAAGATAAAAAAACGGATAAGTTATTTGTGGGTTTCGGCTATGATTGTGTGGGTTTGACTCTGATTGTGTAGATTTGAATATGATTGTGTAAAATTGAATACGATTCGGCGTTATTAAATTCGAATGTGTAGAATTGACTGTGATTTTCTAAAATTGAATATAATCATGCAAACTTGAATATAATAGTGGAAATTAGAGGTATGCTTGTAATAGAAAGGATGAAATATATGGGAATTGTAATTTACGAATGGAATAAATTAAACAAGAAAATTTTAAGGTTTTGATTATGCAAGTGTGAAGTAAGCAAGCTCCACTAAAGGAATTTGGTTGACTCATTTTAACTTATGAATTTATTGGAACACTTGCATAATCCATTTCAAGTTTCATAATATGGAAGTAGCTTAGTTATATTTCTACTCTAGGCTCAGCCCATTTATTTTACATTTTTCATGTAATAAAGTTCGGAATAAATGAGAGTTAAACTTTTGAGAGTGATGACAAATCTTGATGGTTGCATATGATTTGTATGCATGTGAGGTACGGAGGATGCAAGGTATAGTGACATGAATGGGTTAGAACAACAAATTTTAAATTTAGTTGGAAAATTTCTTTAGTTTAAATTTTTAAATGTTTTCTTTGTAAATAAATAGATATTAATAGTTAAAAGGGTCATGGTGTTACACAGTCATTATTGCATCCGGCTTATCACTTACACAATAAGAGAGACTGATTGAGGTCCTCAAAGCACATAGGGGAGCGATAGGTTGGACAGTGCCTAAAAGGTATCGATCCCTCCGTTTGCATGCATCACATCCACTGTGAGGAGGATGCCAAACCTACCCACGAAATGCAATGCATATTGAACCCTAACATGAAAGAGGTAGCCAAACAAGAGGTAGTCAAACTACTCGATACGGGTATTATATACCCTATTTCAGATAGTAAGTGAGTGAGCTCAACCTAAGTTGTACCCAAGAAATCATGGCTCACCGTAGTGCTTAACGACAAAGGAGAATCTATCCCAATTTGCACGACTGCTAAATGGCGAGTTTGCATCAAATACTGTAAGCTGAACGCTATAACAAGGAAAGAACACTTTCCTTTGCCCTTCATTGACCAAATCTTGGAGTGTTTAGTAGGATAAATCTATTACTACTTTTTGGATGGCTACTCCGTCTATGATCAGGTACCAGTATAGCCTAAGGACTAAGAGAAGACAACCTTTACCTGTCCCTTTGGCATGTTTGCGTACCGACGAGTGCCTTTTGGGATATGCAATGCACCTACCACTTTTCAAAGGTGTATGATGTCCATCTTCTTCGACATGGTAGAGAAATTCCTTGAAGTATTCATGGATGACTTCTCCTTATTTAGTTCTTCATTTGAAGATTGTCTCTCGAATTTAACCTTAGTGCTCAAACGATGTTAAGAGACAAATCTGGTGCTTAGCTGGGAGAAGAGTCACTTTATGGTCCAACAAGGGATCGTGTTGGGGCACATAGTCTCCAAACGTGGAATAGAAGTGGACAATGCCAAAGTCAGAGATATCTCCAAATTACCACCACCTACAACCATAAGACAAATCTGATCCTTCCTATGACATACCATTGGGACATACCATTAAGCTAAAGTCTGAGATGCTCTATCTACATCACCGTTCATGTAGTCACCGAAATTGGCCATAGCATTCAAAATCATATGTGACGTCTCTAATTATACTTTGGGAGCTGTGATATGCCAAAGAGAGAACAAGATCCCCCATGCAATTTACTACGCCAGTAAGACTCTGAATGATGCTTAGTTAAATTACACAACCACCGAGAAAGAGCTATTGGCAGTGGTTTTTGCATTGGACAAATTTAGATCATACCTACAAGAATCCAACGTTATTGTCTACACTGACTATGCTGCCCTTCGACATCTTCTGGTTAAGAAAGACACAACGGAACGATTGATTCATTGGATCCTACTTCTCCAACAGTGTGACCATTTCCTCCATCTTTTGGATGCGAATATATCCTTGTATCAGTCGACTATGTTTCCAAATGCGTTGAAGCAGTAGCCACCAAATCGAATGACCACAAAGTGGTGATCAAATTTTTGCAAAGTAATATCTTTTCTCAATTTGGTTTCCCATGAGCAATAATCAGTGACGGTGGTATTCACTTCATGAACAAATATTTTTTCATCCCTACTTCAACGCTATTCGATTCAGCATAAGGTAGCCACTCCCTATCATCCAGAAACCAGTGGCTAAGTCAAAGTATCGAACAATGAGATCAAAAATATTTTGACTAAAACCGTCCGCTCTGATAGAAAAGATTGGTCTGAATGGCTGGATGATGACATTTGGGCATATCGAATTGCATACAAAACCCCAATTGGAATGTCCCCATATCGCTTAGTCTTTGGTAAACCATGCCATCTATCAGTGGTGCTAGAATATCGAGCATATTGGGCGGTTAAAACATTCAATTTCGATATGCCACATGTTGGCAACCATCGCCAACTACATCTCAGTGAGCTAGAGGATCTTTGAAACGAGGCATACGACAATGCTCGACTCTACAAAGCAAGAATGAAAGCATTCCATGATAAGCACATTCATAGAAAGACATTCTCACCCAACCAAAAGGTCTTGCTATTTAACGCTAAGCAGTGACTGCTCCCTAGAAGGCCCATATGTGGTGACCCATGTCTACCCACATGGTGCCTGCCAGTTTCTCAAACCAAAAATAGGCAATTTTTTGCAAGTAAACGGGCAAAAGCTTAAACTCTACATCGAAGGCATATCAGTAGACTCCGCAGCTTAGTCCATAGATCTCACCGACTCAACCCCGCAAGTTGAATAATCAACTGGCTGAGTCTAGCTGAAACGTTAAACTTAGCCCTGTCAAGGTGGGAACCCAAAGATATTTCAAATGATGAAGGATACTCCACCAATGAGGACATTGTTGTGTTCAAGTGAGGGGGGGGGGGTGAAAAATGCAAAAACCTCAAAAAAAAATTCAGTTTTTCGGTCCAAAGATGTTAAACTACTCTCTTAAGCTGAGTTTTCATACTCACACGCTGAGATTAAATGGATCGTGTGCCTAGTTCCGGTCAGCATAAACTGTGTCAAGGTAGCAGTCTCTACGCCTTGAAACGTAGAGCGAAGAGATAAGGATTTTGTAGATGTTGGCTCAAGAAAAGTTGTTGCGGGCTAGTAGATCACTGCAACACACTTTTTAAGGCGTATTACTTTTCTAGAGGTAAACATATCTCCAAGGTGGTCATGAGAGGGATGAGTAACCCACTAGATGGGTTGAGACTCCTCTCCATGCCCTTGCTGACACATCTGGCGGTAATATCTCGAACTACCGGCCTAATCAATCCGATGATCAGATTGAGGATGTACTACAAGGAATCCAACTCCTAAGACTCTAAGTCTAAAAGACCCTGCTTTTATCATGATTAAGTAACATGATCATCAGTGTGGAGATGTCTAATGTCACACCTAGGCCGTTTGTTCTTGCAACTGCTTTGGGCCTGCCGTATTTTAGAAGCTGCTTGCATTTTGAGTCCTATTTTAAAATCTGTAAAAATTCCAACTTTAAGTTAGAATATTTTACATAAAAAAGGGGACTAGCTTCTAGACGGACCTTCATCACCGTCCGAATGGGCCAGAATCTCAACAGTCAAATCCCAACCAACTTCTCACATTCCCCTGCCACACCCCGTCCGGACGCTGCCACCAATCCGTCCGGACGGAACTCGAATCGTCAACCAGTACACAACGGCCAAACATCACCATTCTGTGGATGACCGTCCAGGCAGGCCATCCACTGTCCAAAAAGGAAGTCCAATCGATGGGAACATTTACAAGACAACATTAATGTGATGGTGCCTTAAAAAGGTACAAAAAATTAAAATCGTGGACCACCGTCCGGACAGGCCCATCACCGTCCAGACTCTTATGCACCGTTAGGACGCCCGTCCTAATGCCACTGGATGTACATCACGACCGGACACGCATCCGTACTTTCAACACCCTCGTCAAAACAAAAAAGTTTATGTCATATTTCTGTCCCGACGCGCGACGGGACCCTCCCATCCGGACGCCCGTCTAGACTCCGCGCACATGTCCAATCCCTTGACACGTCGTTTCACCTTCCAACATCCGAAATCCCCCACCCCCCCCCCCCCCCCCCTCTCCATTATCTTCACTCACATATCTCCAACCTCAACTCTCTTCTCTCCCACAAACTCTCACCCTCCTCCGAGCTTCAAACTTTTAACAATGGCGTCTCGACTATCCAAACGCGACAAACTTACCCGAGGCGGCCAACAACCACAAGGAGGCCAAGGATATCAACCACCGGCTCGGGAATACGCCGCAGCCCCTAACGAGATCTAGCACACCAATGAGCTCCACCACATGATGAAATTCCTCATGGTGAACTCTTTTTTCTCCACCTCTCCCGAGTCCCGAACGGGCATTGACCTCCTCCACGCCTGCCGCCTCGGTGGTCTATTCGGCCCCTTCCCAACATCGATCCCCCTCCTCATCAAACTTTTCTACCAGAAGCTCCACTGAGTCTACCGAGAAGATGACTACGACCAGAGGGTGCAGATTTTGCCTAGCAACATCGACGACTAGGACTTCGACATCAACCACCATATCTTGGCCCGCGTCCTCAACATATTTGGCATCGATGAGCATGAGGACAACGACGATCGTGAACCAATCCCTGATGAGCTTACTCTATAGGAGATGGCCTACATTGTCTTCGAAGGATGGTCTCCGCCCGGGCAGATCTTTCTTCTATACTGCGAGGCGGCAGAAGGGCTATGGTTCACCGACGTAGTCCTAAAAGCTAAATTCTTCACCACCATCCACAAACACGAGAGATGGAACAAGGCCCTCCGTGCTCTCTACGCCCTCGACCATAACCACCAACTCTCGATTCCCAAGTTGATGCTCGACCAAATGTGGCGGGTCATTGACAGCCCGAATGGGCAGTGCCTCCCGTACGCCAACATCATCTACCCTTACATCCAATTCGCCACTAACTACCACCCCGTTTCCTTCATCATCTCACCCACTAAAATACCCAAAAACCACAGCACCATTTACCTCAACGGCAATTGGACCAAGAGCGTTAACTCGCTGAAGAACTGGGTGGCACTGCTCGATGACAAGCACGCCGAGGAGGAGGACCCTGACCTACCCGCCCACACATTACCATTCAACACCTCTACTACACATGTCGGCCCTTCAACCTCCAGCCAATCTACCTCAGCACATGCTGATGTGCCAACGACACAGTGGGTTTTTACCCACAGTGACTACGAGGTGATCATTGATCGATAGGATAACCGGTCGGAATATTTGCGACGGATGATGGAGGTTATGGTTATCCATCCTGCAATACTGCCCCGACCCCCACCACAGTGACCTTACCACCCTAAAAAACCCACCCTCTTCATGTACACACCCCAATAAACCTACCCTCTTCACGCGGAACCCACACTTGACCCCTATCCACCATTTCACCATCCCACCCAACCCCGCACCATTGAAAACTCTTCATCAACAGGTTCCACACGTTGGTCACTCACACCACAACCTCGGATCCAGTCGCACACACTTCCTTGTCCACCTCTAACCTCACCTCATCCATTCCACCAACACCCACGAATACCCCCCCACTATCCCTCACTTACACTTTCAAACCACCAACAACCCACCCCCCTAACATATCAACAACCAACCCCTTCTGCCAATCCACACCCATCTCATCCACATACCCTCCCCAATCACCAACAAATTCCCTTCACTATGCCCCAAGCCCACCTAGAACCAAACACAGTCCCACCCAAAACCCCCACACCCAACCATACCAAACCCTTGACCTTCCCGCTTCCGTCCCCAAATACTTAAACCTCGAAACCTGTCACAATTTTTGTTTTACATTTTTTATATTTCTTTTTATTTTTGTTTTGTTCCCTCCTACTTATAAGACATTTGTTCCCTCCTACTTAGAAGACTTTTGTTCCGTTGTTGTCCGACAGACCATCATCCACATTTTTCTGATGTATCTACAGTGCTTTAAATATTAATAAAAATTTCGATAATATTATCTTTCCATTGTCTATTATGCTTTAATTTCTTACCATTATATTCAATTAAACATACTAACATGAAATTGGCTTAGAGTTTACTTGCACAAATCAAATAATGTTCTGCATCGATATTTTGCTGCTACACAAGTAAAATTCCTTCTTCCTTTAACATTGTAATTATCTTTAGTCCAATAAGGACAATGGAAAATTTAAATTGGGGGTTAGAATTAGACCACTTAATATTCTGCTCTGTAGAAAAATTAAAAAAATTGTAAGTAATTACATTTAAGTTTAAAAAAGGTAAAAATAAAATTGCGAGTTAAATATTCCCGATGAGAAAAACAAGATTTGTTTTTAAATTTTAAAAATTTGATTGATAATGATCAAGATTAGACCACCTGCTATTATTTGTACACCCGATTGATTGGATAATTGCATACTAATAAAAATTGATTGCAAGATTGGCTAAAAATACAAAAATGGTGGAGACTTAACCCTTAAAGTGAGCTTTCAAAACTTAATTTTTATTCTGAGAGAATTTAAATATTTACTCTTAAATGATATTTTTTTCATCAACCATAATTATTTTAAATCTCGTTATCTTCATTTTGACTGAAAAATTGGGACTATGCATTACAATTAAATCTTCTAAAAATTTGTATTAAATTTTGGGAAAGGATATTAGGTCATCTTTGAATTTTTGAGCCTATTCATTTCTTTGCTAAAAATATTACCCTAGGCCCCCATTTTGAGCCTCATATGCAAAAAGAAACCTGTTTTTTTTAATACCTAAATAATTTCCAAAAGGTGCTTATTTGAATTTATGCTAACTGGAAAAGGTAACGAGCCAACAAAAAAACAAATGAAAAATCCAAGGACTTTGATGAAAAATACTGTAGTAATTCTAACAAAAAAATTCGTGCCACCATGTATTCAACGAAAATAAAGCAAGGAATAGCTCTAATATGCAATAATTAACTATGATGAAAGTGATTACACCGTGTTGTGAAAAATTTGCAAAGCCCTGATGATATTAAGACATAATGATGGTAAGGTAATGACACCACATTGTAATTTTGGCTACAGTTATATGAGATGATGATGGTAATGATGATGATGTGATTACACCGCACCGTAATTATTTGTACGACTTGCTCAGCACTCCACATCTTTTCTGTTTTACATTAATTCAGATAGTGCTATACACTTGACCTGAGCCTGTAGAAAGCTTCCTAACTAACATTACAACAAAAAATGAAGTCCTAGTTGATCCCAAAAGATAATGTAATTTAAAGAAACTAACTAAATTTGTTCCCAATAATCGGTATTCCAATGTGGAGAAGTGCTACAGTGTGATCCCATCGTGTCGGCTTTCGTTGGTTGAACATTTAGTAGGAGGTCGATGAAGAGAAAAGGGGTTTGTGTAGGGTAGAGAGAGGAAAAGAGTGAAAGAGAGAAGTTTTGATGTTATGAATAATTATGGAGGCGACAAAGGGTTTATATAGGCACGCGGTGTCTGGATGGAAAGTGTTTACCATTCGGACGGAGTGAACCATCGTGATGGGCGTCCAGACAGTTTGGTAGGTTTTAAAGCGTCGCGCCTTTCTGAGGCGACGATGATTGGTATTCCGTCCGAACGTTGAAGTCCTATCCGGACGGTTTTGAATATGACTGGACATTTGACCGACGCATTAAATGGCATCTGTTGGGATTCCATCCGGACGCTACGGTCCCGTTCGGACGGTGATGTTTGATATTCAATTTTGAAAATTGAGCCGTTGTGTGACGTGACGTCCTGACTGTAAGGCTTCCGTCTGGATGCTCTCTTTCTCTTTTTTCGTCACAAAAACAACTTCTAAGACACTAATAGGCCCAAAGAAGTTATTAGAATAAACGGCCTTCCGTGTGGACACCAGACATTTCCATACTAATGATTATGTTACTCCAATATAGCAGAAGATGGGTCTTTTATACCCAGATTCCCAAGAGTTGGATTCCTTGTAGTACATCCTCAATCTGGTCTTCGGACTGATTAGGCCGGTAGCTCGGGGCATTACGGCTAGATATGTCTACAAAACCATGGAGATGAGTCTCAACCCATCCTGTGGGCTTACTCATCCCTCTCTTGACCACTTTGGAGATATGTCGACCTCAGGAATAGTAATACACTTTGAAATGTGT
>JAULLD010446434.1:0-10063 GCA_035668095.1 Sarracenia minor
TTTGGAAGAATGTAAAACACTTAACTACAGTTCTATTGGAAGTTTTATGGATCTTTTATTTGATTTTATGTATTTGTGTTTATTTTAAGTATAAAAAAAATTTGGTCTGATTTTTTTTGTTCTCTAGAAGAAAATAAAATTAGTTAAAAAAAAATATTAATGTTTCCGAAATTTGGGGCGTCATATCGCCGGTAATGGATCATCTCATGCATTTATCGTATCTTCATCTACTTGTGCGTTTAGTTGGAGGCGGATCTTTGGGGAACGTTTTGTACGCGTCTATATCTGTTACGATGTAGTGCTTACAATGATTCTAGAGAGGATTAGGGTTGAGAGTTATGGTGTACATTTTATTCTTTTAGTGGTGGATGCCTACGCTTTTTTTTTTTAGTATTTCTTCGTGTTTGGTTTTGTTTCGGTAAGTGAGTGGCGTTCGACTTAGACACCTTGGTTTTCTCTTACCTAGGGTGCCTTGATTTCGAGGACGAAATATCTTTTAGTGGTGGATATTGTAACGACCCGGACCTAGATTACATGTGTGACGCCATTAGGCACGCTTTGTAGCCTTGGACCGAGTGATCATGGACCATTTCGGGTTTTAAGCTTTAATTCAAACCGGCGTTCGTTCGTTTTTCCGAGAAATCGGTTAAAAATTTTCAAAGAATTAATGTTTATTGATGATTTGGGCTCCGATGATCGCGCAATTTGTTTTGTTAGCTCCGTTATATATTTTTTCAAGTATTGGGTTAAGTTTGAGAAGTTTCGGGGTAGGAACGAGTCTCCGTTTTTAAGTTTTTCCTTGATGTTTAATAGCGGGCAGGTGAGGAGAAATCGGCACACCTTCGCTATTTCAGGCATAAATTTTTCTACGAGAGGAATTTGGATGTGAGGCTTGCATCGTTGGAAAGAGGACTTTCGGGGCTTCGATTTGGATATAAAAACGACCCAATTTCAAGTTCGGGCGACAAAGTTATGCTTGTTTGAAGTTTCCAGGTTTGGGCTACAAGCATAAGCGCTCTGGACTCGCACTGGAAGCGCACTCGAGCGCGGTACGTCTGTTCATATTTGTAATGTTACGGGTTTCTTAGCTTCTCTCATAATTTTCAACCCCTTTTTCCTCCTCCTTCTCTCTATGACGAATAAGGCTGACCTAGGGCTGGGTTTTGTGAAGATTTTGAGGCTTTAGCTTGGATTCCGGCACCACACGCTTGTTCGGGAAGTCGTGAGCTACGTTTTTAACGGGTCGAATTTTGGATTCGACCTTTTGGAATGGTGCCTTTTTGGTATTTTCTTGCTTGGATCGTCTTATAAGGTAGAAATCAATCTACTTTCGAACTTCTATTGCTATATGTAAGCTTAATTTCAAGTTTTTATGTTTAGATATTCAAAAGGTTAGGTTTTGTAGCTTAATTTGTGTTTTTGGGACCCGAGCTTCAATATTGGTTGAAATTTTTTCTTTTTATTACTTATGGATGTGATTAGGAGCATTGTATCTTGTTAGATTTAAGAATTGGTTTAATTTGCTTAGTTTTGGCTAATTACGAGATTATAGAATTTTGTGCCTTTTTCGGGCTTAGGATTTACGGAACGTAAAATAAGTTAGCTTTCTGAGATTTGTGTTGAATTTATGACTTAACCATATTTTTTAAAATTTTTAGTGTATATATTATACTCAAAATGTGTACAACAGGCCAATTGCAGATATCTTTCTTTTTCGGGTAAAAAGACAAATTTTCTTAAATGTTTTGGGTTTTCCTAGTTTGGCAAAGAGATTGTCACGTGTTAAAATTTATAGGTTTTTTATTTGATTATTGGTTTGAGATTCATGTACAAATTGTTATTCATTGACATGGTGTTTCTGAGTTTGAGGATTGATGTTTTTGGTATATTGTTAGTGTTCTTTCTAACTTAATTAGATTGTTACCTATTGTGATTGTTAAAATCTAGATTTGTAAATTGATATGAAACATGAGCACAAATTGATGAACTTTGAGTATAGTATTCTAGAATTTATGAGTATCATGGTACCTTTACCCTTAACTAGGGTCTTGTGCTTAACGGTGAATAATTTACAAGATTCAATAAAGAAGTTTTTGGATATGAGAAGATTAGTCAACGATTCTTGCTTTGTGGCTAAAGTGTAATCTAGATAATGCTATTCAAAACATGCTTTAATTACGGCTTAACTATTGAAGTTACTTACACATTTGTGTTGTTTTTAGAGTACTTGATGAAATTGAAGAGAGTAGACCGGTTGGGTCCGTAGGCTTGACGATGTGGGGCAACGGTAAGCCCGGATTGATTGATGAGATTGGGTAACGGTAAGCCCGTGATTGTGGTGTGGATGCAAGTGACTTGGGCACCGGTACACCCAAGTTACTTGACTTGTTGTTGTCTGTTTATTTCAATCTCATGTGTGTATGTCCATAAACGCGGTCCTGTTCCTGTTCTTGTTTGATAGGGGGCAGATACTACTGTTATGTGGATATGTGCTATGTGATTGATCTTTTCCTGCTATTTATATATGTATGTGAAATCTACATTTTTCTCAGTAGCGTAAATTTCAAATATGTGTAAAACATGGTATGGGACATGATTCATATATTATTTGAAATACACACATGCCAAGAGTTTTGGGCGCGAGCCTCAAATGTCTATGAGCCATGGTATGGGACATGGCTTATACGTTATTTGTGGTCCACACCAGCTTTGAGTAAGTACTCGACTTTTTTCTCGATCTTCTCCTATTTTAGAAACGTATTTACATAGTACAGTGACCGTTCATGTTCTTGTTTGCTCGGGGGACAATCAAGACTATTATGCGTGTTACGTGCCACGAGATAGGAAGGAGATCAATGTGAGGTGTGACGTTTATAAGCAATGGTATGGGACATAGCCTATAATTCGTCACGAGAGTAAGACTATTTTCGCATATGCTTATTTTGTCAAATTATTTCTTGTATACTTTTGTGCTTATGTCTTTTATTTTGCTTTGTGGCATATGTATCAACTGCTTCTCCTTTAAACCATGATATGCTAAAATTTGATTTTTTCTGCTTTAGTTAAATCTTATTTTCATAATCGCATGTCATCCTCATAAAGCATGTTTATTTCATTATTAGTTTGTTTCCTACGAGCCTGTGGCTCACGTGTCTCTGACCCACAGTTGATCGTGGCAAGGAGGTAGCGGATTGACGAGGCGTACCTTAAAGATTATCTTTTGCTCTTTATCTTGTCGGCAACTTGTATATGCCTTTTTTGTTGTTTTTGCTTAGCTTTCTTTTGGCTTGTATCCCTTTTAAACTTGTAGTAGCTTTATAGAAGCTTAAACTTTCCTACGTTTTGATCTTGTACATATCTCCTTATCCTTGTCTTGTACCTTTCTTTATATAGGTTTATCATTTCTCGTTTAGCTCTTTTATTGTATCCATATATTGCTTGTGGTGAGATTGGTATACTGGGGGGTTTTTCGGCTTCCGTTTGGTTGGTTTTAGTACCCGACGAGAATGCTTGATGTTTGAATTTTTCAGACACGTTTTCTTAAACAAATAAAATAGGATTTTTGGGTTTGAACTCAGTTTTGCGGCAAAAACCCACTGGAGGTACCGTGCCTAATGCGCGCTTGATGCACACTCGAGCGGGGTCCCATTTTCTGGTTCTCCGAAAAATGTTGGTTTTTGAAAAAAAAAACTTTGGGTGTTTGTTGCAAACTTTAGAGACCTTTTTCAAGTATATTATTTATGGTATTTTCCATATAAAATGGTCTCCCTTGTTAAGGCTTGTTTGGGTTCAAACAGTTTAAAAACTCATAAGATTTTTCTTAATTTTTAAGTTGTAAATTTTTGGTCTCTTTTGTTTAGGTTTTCGGCTTGAGTGTGGGTTAGATTTTAGTACGCCGAGGGTCGGGGCAATACAAGTGGTATCAGAGCATGGTTCGAATACCTTAGAGTCGTGGGGTTAGTTAGTTTGGGCGAGAGGGTTGTTGCATGTTGCATTCACGTATTGGTTTGCTTGCTTGGGCTTGTGGTTTGTTGAACTTGTGCATGCTATGTGTTATGTAAGCATGGGTAGAAGACTTGAGGATGATATTTCTTACTTCAGCATCCGGTTAACTACTTTGGGAATCTGATTAGAAATGCACCTAGCTAATGCTCATTCTAGTTAGAAGTCCAAACGAGTTGTTCAGATTGATTTATCATTCCGATGGTCCTATCCCAGTATATGTTACTTGCTTTGGTTTGACCTGTTGTTAGGTTTAGTATATTGTTTTATTACCTCTTAGCTTTCGTATAGCGCTATGGCGTCACCGCGGGGCAGAGATCGGGTTGATGAGCACAAAGCAGTTAGGGGTGCATCTCATGCATTTATCGTATCTTCATCTCCTTGTGCGTTGGGTTGGAGGCGGACCTTTGGGGGAAACGTTTTGTATGCGTCTATACCTGTTGCGGTGTAGTACTTTCACGGTGAGTCTGGAGATGATGAGAGTCGTGGGTTATAGATTACGTCTTTCACTTTTAGTGGTGGATGCCAACGCTTTTTTAAGTTTTCCTTGCGAGTTGATTTTGTTTCGGTAAGTGAGTGACGTTAGGGTTAAATACCTTAGTTTTCTCTTACCTAGGGCGCCTTGATTTCGGGGACGAAATCTCTTTTAGTGGTGGATGTTGTGATGACTTGGATCTAGATTACACGTGTGACACCGTTAAGCACGTTTTGGGTAGCCTTGGGTCGGGTGCACATGGACCGTTTCGGGTTTAAAACTTTAATTCAAACCGGAGTTCGTTTGTTTTTCCGAGAAACTGGTTAAAAGTTTTCAAAGAATTAAAGTTTATTTACGATTCGAGATCCGATGATTGCGTCGTTTGTTTTGTTACCTTCGATATTTTTTTCTTAAGTGTTGGCTTAAGTTTGAGAGCATTCGGGGTAGAAACGGGTCTCCATTTTTAAGTTCTCATTTAATGCACAACAGCGGGCGGGTGAGGGGAAACCTACACAACTTCACCATTTCGGGCATAACTTTTCCTATAAGAGGAATTTTGATGTGAGACTTGTACCTTTGGAAAGAGGACTTCCGGGGCTTCGATTTTCATATTAAAATGACCCAATTTTTAGTTCGAATGAGGAAGTTACGCTTGTTTGAAGATTCCAATTTTTGGCCACTGGCATAGGCGCGCTGGACGGGCGCCGATAGCGTGCTCGAGCTCGGTATGTCGGTTCAGATTTATAAAGTTATGAGTTTCTTAGCTTCTATCATAAGTTTCTCACCCTTTTCTCTCCTCCTTCTCTCTAGAACAGTAGAGCTCGACCTAGGGATTGATTTTGTGCCCCTTTAGGAGTTCTTGCTTGGATTCGGAGACCGCATGGAGGATCGGAAGATCGAGGGCTACACATTCATTGAGCCGGAATTTGGACACGACAATTTCGACGGGCGTCTTTTTGGTATTTTCATGTTTGAATCATCTTATGAGGTAGGATTCGACCTACTCTTGAACTTTTCCTGCTGTATGTAAGGGTATTTTCATGTTTTTGAGCTTAAAGTATACCGTTTAAGTTGATTTTGCATTTTTCCAGCTTTGAGCCCCAATTTTCTTGAAATCTTTGTACCTTTTTGTGATTCCGAGCATGTTTAGAATACAACTGTCATTTTAGATTTAAGATTTTGATTTTTATGCTTAAAAAGTATTATTTGCGAGATTTAGCTTTTTGTGCCTTTTTCAGGCTTAGAATTTACGGAATGCAAATAAAGTTAGTTTTATGTGATCGTTATTAGATTTGTGATTTAACTGTACTTTTAGAATTTTTATCACATGTGTTATGCTTAAATCATGCACAATGTGATATCCACAAATATTAGGCTTTTCGGGTATAATTTCAGGATTTCTAGAATTTTGTTAGTTTTCTTAGAACTATATTGAGTTTGCCACCTATTGTAATTTTTGGATTTTGAAATGGTTGGTCGAGGCGAGATTCATGTGTAATTTGGGTAATTTGGGTACTTCTCAAGTTAAGGATGATAGTGAGTTTAGATGAGTTTGTGGATGTTTGTTTAGAAGATTAATTCGCCTTTGTAATAATAATGTTTAGGTCGTAAGGCTCAATTGGCTCGTGTTTGGAGTAGAATATCGTGTGTGTGAGATGTTGAGGCTACGTTTATGATTTAATTGGATCGAGGAGTGTTTAGTTAAAATGTAATCTTTGTGGCTTAGTACTCGTTTAGAATGATTGTAGTTAAGCTTTGTGAAGGAAAGATATTTGAATTAGTGATAAATGTGATGTTTATGAGATTTAGAGGCGTATATCCTTAGGACGGGTCTAGCTTATTCGATGGGTTTGTTTAGTATTTATTACTTTGTTTATACCTTGTCAAAACTTGATTCTTTCCTTGCTTTAAAATCTGAATCTTATAAAAGTTTAAATAATAATCTTGTTATGTGACTTAGCTTTGATGTGGCGTATGTTTAAAATTTTGCTTACTTTAATCATTGAAACTTGTGAGTTATGCGACTGGATACAATACCATTGGTTTCGGACCATAAAAGTGTCATGATGTTTATTGGAATGATTGAATGAGATCGAGCAACGGTAAGCCCTCTGATTGTGATGTGGATGTTGTGACCGATTGGGCAACGATAAGCCCAGAATGTTGATGAGATTGGGCAACGGTAAGCTCGGAATGTTGATGAGATTGAGCAATGGTAAGCTCACCGTGGTGTTGTGGATGTAAGTAACTTTGGGCATCGGTACACCCGAGTTACTTGGCTTGTTGTTGTTTGTTTATTTTCTTATATGTGAAACCTATGTATTTTTCAGTGACGTGAATTTCAAATGTGTATAAAACATCGTACGGGACATGGTTTTATATGTCATTTGGGATGCACACCTGTCTTGAGTGCGTACTTACCGCTTTTCTCGATCTTATCCTGTCTTAGACATGTGTTTGCATAGTATAGTGACTGTTCTTGTGCTTGTTTTCTTGGGGGATGGTCCGGACTATTATGCATGATATGTGTTACGAGATGGGAAGGAGGTCAATGTGAGGAGTGACGTATATAATTTATGGTATGGGACGTACCCTATATACGTTACGAGAGAAAGACTATTTTCACGCACTATTATTTTCCTTGGGTTTGCCTTTTGTGTATTGATATGTTTGTACTGTCATTAGTCTTGCTTTGGATTACACGTAACAACTGTTTTTCTTTAATTGTGATATGTGATAACCTTTTTTGTTTCCAGTTAAACATTATTTGCATAATTGCATGTCATCCTCATAAAGCATGTCTAGTTCATATATAGTTTGTTTCCTACGAGCCAAGTGGCTCACGTTGTCTCTAACAATGCAGGTGGTCGTAGCCAGGATGAAGCAAACTGAAGATGGAAGATGTGGAAGACATTTTATTGTTTTGTAGTTAGATTTCAGCAATATATAGGCTTAGGTCGTTTGCACCTTTTCTTAGTGCCCATCTTTTAGTTATATATGTTTCAAATGCTTGTTTTGGAGGTTTCTCACTTTAGTTTTGTAGTTTATGGTTTAAGTTTTGTATCGCTTATCTTTCCGGATCATAGAACCCCATTTATGTATTCATTAGTTTCTTACATTCATTTATTTCTTGTTGTGAGGCCGATGTGCCAGGAGGGTTTTGGGCTTCGCTTGGGTTGGTTTTAGTGCCCGATAAGTATGTATGTTAGTGGGTTTTCTATTGTGCCTCTAAATTGTTATAAAAGATTTTTGGTTTTGGTTTGAGCCCAGTTTTCTTCGTAAAAACTCTCTGGGAGTACCGCATTGGATGCGCGCTCGAGCTGGGTCCCCTGTTTCTAGTTCTTCTGAAAATGTTTCTTTTTATTTAAACTTTGGGAGTTTGTTTGCTAGATTTTGAGACACTTCTCAAGCATAGTATTTATATTATTTTCTATATGAAATGGTCTCGATTGCTAAGGCTTTGTTTGGGTTTCAAATAGCTTAAAACATAAAGATTTTCTTAAGTTTTTAATTTGTAGATTTTCGTTTTCGATTTTGTTTAGGCTTTCGGCTTTAGTTTGTGGGCTAGATTCTAGTTAACGTGGGTCGGGGCGTTACAACTATTACAGGCCAATCGAAGCCTAGTATTGTTAAATGCCAATCGAAGCCTATCCTTTATTGTAGCAAGAGTAACCCGGCTCTAGCAAAGTACTAGCAGCCTTTTCCCCCTTTATTAGGTGATAAATACAATGTAAAAGCTCACTACAAATTTATCTCTCTCTCTCTCTCTCTCTCTCTCTCTCTCTCAAATTGATTTACAATCAAAGAATAAAAAGGAGAGGAGCACAAAATCTGGTATAAGGAATAACAAGAAAATAAAGCTCAAAGTATGTATTCGGTTTTGAGTATAACATGGGTGAAAGAGATTGAGCAATGATTGAGAGTTATGATCCTCTTTAGTGTATTCACCAACCATTCCAAAGAGGAATGAATGCTCCTTAAATAGCTTCTCAAAGAGATAGGACCGTTGGAGCAAAAAACTAGCCGCTGTAAGTCAAAATATAGCCATTGAGAATCAAATCTGGAAATGATTGCCTGAAAGTGTCGACACTTTTAGGGAAAGGTTTGACACTTTTTGGCTAGGTTAGATACTTTTTGGATTAGGGTCGAACTTTTTGTTTGACTGCGTAGGATAATATGTCAACACTTTTCTCTGGGGTGTCAACACTTTTATAAGTGTTTCGAACCTTTCTAATTTGTGTTGACACTTATATATGCGACGAGGAGAGAGAAAAAGCTCAACATCTTTGTGTCGATCTTTGAGGTCTAGGTGTCGACACTTTTTCTTGCTGGGGTTCGACACATTTCTTCGAGAGTTCAACACATCTTCTTTTGAACTGGAGCAGTAGAGAGTTCGACACTTTTCATGAATGTGTCGACACTTCTGAAGGTGCGGAACTATTCTGGGCTAGGTTCGACACTTTTCTTCATTTTCCCTTTTTCTTTAGCTTTTTCACTTCTTCAAACTTCTAATGATATCTCCACTTTTCTTAACCACTCCATAAGCCTTCAGCTCGATTTTCTTTGACCTTTAAGATCTTCTCTTGTCTTTTTTCAATACTTGGACTACAATCTCCCTCTTGTTGACATGACAACAATTGATTTGCAAACAGACAAAAGATAAGGCAATAAAGCTCTCGGATACCAATGAAATATCAAACGATATGGGGATAAGCTTTAAAATAACAATATATTTGACAAAACATAGCAATAATATATTTGAGTAAAATGATTATACAAAGGCAATAGCATATGGCAAAACATTCAAATATGTAAATCAACCAAATATTCTCCCCCTTTAGCATGGCAAAAAGGCAAGAGGAGCAAAGCATGGAAAGCATATAAAGCAAATAAACTTCCTCTTCAAAAGAAAGTGTATCAGAGCTAAAGAGATGTATCAGAGCAAAAAACATATATCAGAACAGATATGGAGTATTAGAGCAAAACATAGATATGGAAAGAACAAAGAAAATGATCTTCTCCTTATAAAACTCCCTTTAAAAAGTTGGTCCAAAAGTAAGGTTTCTCCCCCTAAAAATATATCTCTCCCTTTAAAATGACATATCAATAGAATTAATCAGTAACTTTAATTTACTCCCCCTCTCTATGGAAAAATGATAGAGTGATATGTATCAAGAGATATAAATCAATTTCAAAACATGCAAAATTTTCTCTTTTCACAGGTATGCAAAGTCAAAAGATTTTATGCGAGCAAGCAAATTTGATATCCAAGGCATGCAAGCATTTCACAAAATAATGATTTTCTATTTTACTCCCCCTATGAAAAGCAGACATAGAATCATATATGACAACAATCTCAATCAAAAAAAAATATACATCTTTAAGAGTCACAAAGAACATTGATTGATGTCAAAAGTTTGAGAAAATCTCCCCCATTCAAAAATGACATATGCATAGTTTTGATATTAATAAAAGAATGTAGCATGCTATATCATCCAAAAAAAAAAGAAAATTAAACACATGATACCAATACATGAAAATTTTCTCTCTCTTAATGAAAATGTTTCTCCCCCTTTGTCAAGAAAT
>JAULLD010446544.1:0-10062 GCA_035668095.1 Sarracenia minor
TTGTTCGTCTTGTGTTGTGTATTTGCTTTGTTTTGTTGCTATTTTGGTGTAGTTTTGTGTTTCTTCTCCAAATCCTGCCTTAACACAAAAATACTACAAAACACACATATTATATAATAAAAAGGGACTAACCTAGTGTAAATTAACGGGTTTAAATCGTCACTTTTGAGTGCCGATCACTGCATCTTGAATAGGAGCTTGGTCTTGGGTAGGAACAGGTGCAGGTACTTGAGTAGAAGGAGCTGGTTCTTGACGAGAAGCAAGTTCTTGGATAGGAATAGGGTCAAGTTTGGACATCTGGATCTCGAATATGAGCTGGAGGTTTGTCTTTAGGTTGTGGTTGGATAGGTTCTTGAGAGGGAATGTCTTGAGGTTAAAGATTGACACTTGCAACCAATGCTTGAAATCTCTCTTCAGCTACCCTTTTAATCTGAGCTTTCCTCGCTGAGCTTGAGCTTCCTTGGACATGAGATGAAGCTTGATCTTGAGGTCTTTCTTGGACTTGAGATTGAGCATGGACTTGAGATGTGGCAGGTGCTTGGGTTTCTTCTTGTGGTTTTGTAGCAGCACTAGTTTGTGCGGCATGTTGAGATTCTCCTTAGGATCTTGTAGATGCACTACTTTGTGCTTGAGATACTCTTGGAGTTCTTACAACTACTCTTATTAGTGCTTTGTCATACCTACTTTTAGCAAGTTGTTCCATGAAGTTCACCATGAATTTTTGAATGCTGGCAGTCACTTGGGAATTCCATTTTATAGCTTGAGTCAAGAGAGCAAAAACATGTTCAACCTTTGCTTGAAAAGCAGCTTGAGAGGCTTCCATGGAATCATGTTTGGAAAGAATAAGGGATAGATCATCTAGTGGAGGAGCAGAGGAGGATGATGCAATATTTTTAGTAGGAGGAGAGGGATCAATTGATGGTGGAACAGAGGAAGATAGAGCAGCTAGAGTAGGATCAAAGATTTTGACATCTTCAGTTGGAGTAGGATCAGCGATAGGATGAGTAGATACAACAGGAGCAGTGGGGGATACAATGGAAGCCTTACAAAAGGTGGTCCAAACACCTTCCTCTTTTGACAAATCAACATTGAAATAGCAAAAAACTTTCTTCAAAAGCATCCCATGGACAAGAGCTGAGTGTCCATGACCATGAACGTGCAACATATGTGAAATGAACAAGTACCCGAGATTGAGACTTTTATTGTTAACAATACACCACATGATAAATACGTAAAATTTAGAGACTTCCCCAAATTTTCACTTTTGAGGAGCAAAAATGTTGTTCACAATGTGGTGGAGCACTCGCATTTCAGTTTTCAAAGAATTTGCTTCCAAAGTCTTTGTTGTATCAATATTTTCATTTTCATAAATTGATTTAACAAAATCATTGTGTGAAAATTCATTGTGCTCAATTCTCCTAGGGTTGTAGATTACACAAATGTCATCTTCTGGTATCTCAAGAATTTGATTCAAGAGTCGTGGGGTTAATTTAATGTCCACACCATTTAACCAAGTGGTACGTAATGGTGATAGATGGAATTGAAGGCATCACAATATGAGAATAAAATGATTTTACCATTGTAGGATAGTATGGGCAAGAGAATTTAAGGAATTTGTCCCACTTAAGTGTTATAAATAGTTAGGGAAAAATCATTTCATTCAATCCAAAGATTTCAAAATCAATAGCACGACCAGAGATAATCTGTCTATCAAGAAAAGGTTTCAAATAGAGATGATGAAATGCAGGGGATTTGAAAGAGATAACCTCTTTTGCTGCTACATTGGGTTGAGGAATGTCAGAAGTCATAGTCATTGGTTCTCGGATAGAAATCCCTCCAGTGTGCTTTTTCCTTGCAACCCTAGGGCTCGACGGGCCTACATCGTTGATCTTCTTGGATCCTTTACTTCTCACCATGTTTGGATGGTCGATTGAGATGATACGAGAGAGGATATAAAAGATTTCGTGGTTGATTTTGAGGAGGGTGAGAGGTTTCATATAGGAATAGAGAGAGGCGCGAGAATATGAAATGAAAAACAAACAGGGTTCAAATATATAAAAATCAAAGGGTTTGAACTTTTTAATAAAAGTGTCGAACTTTTTCAAAAAGGTTCGAATTTCGTCTCGTAAGAAGTATACACTTTTAACAAAAGTGACGAACTTTAAATGCTGCACTTTTTCTCTCTCCTCACTCATCCATAAGTGTCAAACTTTTTAAGGAAAGTGTCGACACTTCTCTCAAAACAACACCAAAACACGGCAAAATGGAGTAGTTGACAGATTAAAGGTAAGAAATCTTCATATAATATGCCAGAAATGTTATCCAACCAAATATCACATAAATTCAACATACCAAGACCTTTACATAAGACATTAAACCTATCCTCTGGAAGAGGTTTAGTAAAGATATCAGCTTGTTGCTTATCCGTATTGTAGGTTTAGGTAGGCAACCTAGGGGGGTGAATAGGTTGTTACAAAACTTAAACAATTTTTTGGTCTCTTTTAAAATTAATCTTGCTATCAAATTGAAATAACTTTGTAGTGGAAATAATAAGAATTAAATGCAAGAAATGAAAGAGATAAGGAATAGAAAAAGCAAATCACAAGACAAGATTTATAGTGGTTCGACCAAATCCCGGCCTACGTCCACTCTTTCACGTAGCACCTAAGGTTTCCACTAGTGGCAGTGCTTACGGGTGTACTCCAAACCTTGTACAGACAAGTTACAGGCTCTCTTACAACCTAGAGGATTTGCAAGCGCACCTCCAAACCTAGAAGCTTTTCGGGATCGCTTCCGGACCTTGTACAGAAGATTTTCTGGATCTCTTCTAAACTAGGAAGCTTTACAGTAGCACTTCAAGACCTCGAATGGGTAGATTCCGGGCTCAAGCCCTAAACCTAAGAGTATCTTGAGTAGGTGCCTTAACATGCTCTGTTTTGATGATATAGTAGTATACTCCTTTATTTGAGTTGATTTACAATATAATTCCTCACTACAAAGTATTCTCTCTTTCTCTCTAAACAAATTACAATAAATGTAAAACAAACAAGAAATGAGAAATTACAAAGTCTGGTAAGGTGCCAAGACAAAAGCTCAAATAAATGTGAAATTGATTTTGAGCAACAGTGAATAGTAAACAAATGGTAGATGCGAGACTTGAATGCTTTCACAGTGTTTCACCAACCTTCTTCTCTTTGAATTACTCCTCTTAAATAGGCTTTAATAATTTCTGAACATTAGAGCCAAGTACTGTAGCCGTTGGAGCATTAATGGAGAATTTAATGCTAAAAATCTTTCTGTTGAAAATAACATATTTTCGGAATGGAGAAGAAAGGATCGATTTATATTTTGGAAAGGTCGATCTATTTCTGGGTTAGGAGAAATGATATATCTGAGAAAGAAAATGATCGATCTATGAAGAAAAATGATCGATCAAAAACGCTGGACAGACACCAAAAAGATTGATCATAAAAGCTCAGTGGTCAATCTTATTCTTTGGACATAACCTAAAAATGATCAATCGTTGAACCAAAAAGATCGATCGTTGAAAAGAAAAGATCTATCATTGAAGCTGAAAGGTCGATCATAATTTCTGTTAACAGAGCAGAGAGAGAAAGGGTCGATCTATAAGGGCTAAAGGTCGATCTATTATATTGAACAGACCTGAGAAAAATCGATCATAAAATGTTCAAAGGTCGATCTATATGCTTATAGAACAGGAAAGGTCGATCAATATAGAGAAATGGTCGACCATTTTTCTTGTTGGGAAGAAACATGATTTTTCAAAAAACTTTAGCAAACTTTGAATGATCATATCTCTTTCATCCGAACTCCAAATTGTGCAAACTTTTTCTTCAGATTGTATCCCTTGAAGTTATCTTTTTAATGGTTCAAGAATCAACTTAAAAGATCTTATGTGGAAAAAGTTGTGGCCAAAATACCGAAGCTATGTCAGTGTTAAAAATTCCCTGGCTTGAAAAGGATTCGAATCATAATGAATTGATTCGAATCAAATAGTTTAGCAGGTTTGAAAACTGATTGAAAATAGGAAAGGAATCGATTCAATATAAAAGGATTCGAATCATTTTACACAAAGACAACCAAAATGATTAGGAACAAAAAGAAACGATTCGAATCAATTATGTAGAAACTGAAAATTGATTCAAAACTGAGGAAATATGATTCGAAACAAAAGCTGTTGAAGGAACTGTTTTGGGCTAGAGGAAAGGATTCGATTCAAAAGAAAGGATTTGATTCCTTTATGTAAAAACTGGAATAGATTAGGAACAAAACAAAAAGAATCAAATCAAATAGGTTCACTGGTGTTAACAACCAAAAAGGATTAGGAGCAAAAAATATTGATTTGAATCAAATAGAGGTTCTGAATAAAGGAACAAAGGAATTGGTTAAAAAAGATTAGGAACCAATGAAAAGGATTAGGAACCAATTGAAAGGATTAGGAACTAATTTTCCCTTGGTCCTTCATTTGTGGTCCTTTGAGCATATCTCTTGAATTCTTTATTATTTCTCTTGAATTTTTGGCTATGTGTTTGCTTGAAAAATGCATGGAAAAACTATCTCAAAAGCAAGCAAATATTAGCAACAAACAAATCAAATTGTTGTTATAATCAAAACTAAAATAAAACTTGATTGAAAAGGCCTTTAGGCATACACGTATTAATGAACATTAATTCCACATCTCTTTTTTCTACATGATCTCTAATAAAATGGTATTTTATCTAAATATGTTTGGTCCTAGAGTGTTAAATAGGATTCTTTGTCAAACAAATGACACTAGTATTGTCACACATAATGGGAATGTAATCAAAAGACAACTTAAAATCTTATAGTTCTTGTTTAATATGCAATGTTTACGCACAATAACTACCAGCAGCCAAATATTCAGCTTCAATCGTTGATAACGCAACTGAATTTTGCTTTTTGGTTTACCAAGAAACAATTGATTTTCCAAGGAAATGGCATGTTTTAGAGGTACTCTTGCGGTCTACTTTACACCCGATAAAATCCACATCGGAGTAACTCAACAAGTCAAAAGACTCTTGACTTGGATACCATAATCCTAGGTCTATTGTGCCTTTCAAGTATCTTAGGATACGTCTAACGAAAAATAGATGAGATTCCTTCGGACAAGCTTGAAAGCGTGCACACATGCATACACTAAATATTATGTCCGCTCTACTAGCAGTCAAGTATAGAAGACTTCCAATCATGCCTCTAAAAAGTTTTGAATCAACATCTTTTCCATTTTCATCTTTATCGAGCTTAGTTGATGTGCTCATGGGTGTACCAAAGGGTTTTGCATCTTCCATTTCAAATCGTTTCAAAAGATCCTTTGTATATTTTGATTGGTTTAAGAAGATCCCTTTGGGTGTTTGTTTAATTTGTAATCCTACGAAAAAATTTACTTCACACATGAGACTCATCTCAAACTCTTAGTGCGTGCATTGGGCAAAGTCTTCACGTATAGACATGCAAGTGGCACCAAATATAATGTCGTCTACATATATTTGAACTATGAGCATATCATCATTAAAATACTTGATGAAGAAGGTTGTGTCAATTTTACCTCTTTTGAAATCATTATCAAGTAAAAACTCACTCAACCGTTCATACCAAGCTCTAGGAGCTTGTTTTAAACCGCAGAGTGCTTTTGTAAGTTTGAAAACATGATTGGAAACTTTTTAGTTTCAAAACCCAGAGGTTGTTTAACATAAACCTATTCTTCTATAAAACTATTTAAGAAATCACTTTTTATGTCCATTTGAAAAAAGTTTAAATTTCTTATGTGATGCATACGTAAGTAACATGCGAATTGCTTCCATTCTAGCAACGGGAGCAAATGTCTCTTCATAATCAATGCCCTCTTCTTGATTGAGTCCTTGGGCTACTGGTCTAGCTTTGTTTCTAGTAATGTTACCATGTTTGTCTTTCTTATTCCTATATACCCATTTTGTGCCAATTATGGAATGGTCATTGGGTGTAGGGACAAGTGTCCAAACTTGATTTTTATCGAATTGACTTAGCTCCTCTTGCATAGAAAGAATCCAAGTTTAATCGCCAAGAGCCTCGTCAAAATTACTAGGTTTTATATAAGAGACAAAGGCTACATGTGAAGGCTCATTTTGCAATTCAGACCTTGTGGTTACTCCTTTAGTAGGATCACCCACGATTTGGTCCTTATGATGATTGTGGACCAATCTCCAAGCATAAGGGAGTGAAGTAGATCCATTGGTTGGATTTTCACCCTTCTTTGGATCCTCTTGATCTTCCCTAGGTTACACTTTGGGTTCATCTCCTTTAAGGCCAATTTTATCTACCCCTTCTTCAATTAAGTCTAAATCATCAATTTGATCATCTTTCTTTCAAAAGGGGTTTGATTCATCAAAATCTACATGCATGGATTCTTCTACAACAATGGTTCTCTTGTTATATACCCTATGCACCTTGCTAGTTATAGAATATCCTAAAAAGATTGTCTCATCACTTTTAGCATCAAATTTTCCTAGGTTAGTCTTATCGTTTAGCACATAACATTTACAACCAAACACACAAAAATATGTAATATTAAGCTTGCACCCCATCCACAATTCATAAGGATTTTTATTCAGGTATTTTCTAATAATTATCCTATTCATCACATAGCAAGAAGTACTAATAGCTTCAGCATAAAAATATTGAGGTAGCTTATGCTCATTGAACATGGTCCTAGCCATTTCGTTAAGGGATCTATTCTTATGTTCAACTACTATGTTTTGCTGAGGGGTCCTAGGTGCGGAGAAGTTGTGTGTAATACCATGTTCATCACAAAAATTTTCAATGTCTTCGTTTTCGAATTCTCTACCGTGATCACTATTAATACTCATTATGTCATATCCTTTTTCATTTTGAATTCTACGACAAAGTTTAGTAAGATATGTGTGTTCTTCATTTTTGTGAGCAAGAAATAACACCCAAGTAAATTTAGTGTAGTCGTCAACAATCACAAATGCATACACTTTGTCTCCTAGACTTGCCACTCGAGTTGGACCAAATAAATCCATGTGAAAAGTTCCAATGGTTTAGAAATTTAAACATGGTTTTTACGTTTAAAATAAGATTTCTTTTGTTTTCTTAATTGGCAAGCATCACAAATCTTATCTTTTGTAAAATTTGATTTTGATAAACCTTTTACTAAATCCTTTTTAGAAAGTTTAGAAATTAGGCCCATGCTAGCATGTCCTAGTCTTCTATGCCATATCCAACTTTCTTCTTCATGGGCAATAAAACATTTTACATTTTGTTCTGACAAGTCATCTAGGCTAATAGTATACACATTACGATTCTTATGAGCTACAAAAGCAATATGTTCATCATGCTTAACAATACACTTATTTTCAGCAAAAGATACATTGTAATCACTATCACATAATTGACTAATACTCAATAAATTATGTATCAAACCATCAACAAGTAATACGTTTTTAATGTAGAGGGAAGAAGGGTTTCCTATATTGCCAATGCCAATCACCATACCCTTTTTGTTGTCTCCGAGGGTGATGTGTCCTTCATCTTTGGTCTTCAAGCAGGTAAAGAAACTTACATTTTCCATCATGTGCCTATAGCAGCCGCTATCTAGGAAAAACCTATCCATGGTAGTATCCACCTGCAAAGAAGTTAGGTGGAGCAAAAGTTAGTACCTAGTTTATCATGGGTCCATAAGGGTTAGGATAGATCATGTGTGGTGTATAAGGATGCATATGACGGAATTGTGGACCTAGGAACTTATGTGCAGCAGGATAAGGTATGTGTGGTAGTTTTCTGTTAAGAGGTCGAGAATGTGTAAAAGCCTTAGGAGTAATTGTGTTGATAGATTTTGGTTTCTTAGGAATTTTTGGTGAAGATTCACCCTTTTTAACCCATACCTTGTTGGTTGGTCTATTACCCTTTAGTCTTGAATTACATGAATGAATAACATGTCCCTTTGTACCATTGAAATCACATTTTAAAGCTTTAGGCAATGAAGCTTTTACAAAGGGGTTCTTTAAAACGGTCTTATTTTCTTGTGGGTTAAAACCTAAACGTTCTTTGTTAAAGGTAAATTTAGTACCAAGAATTATATCTAAGTATTTCTCTCCTTGAGTAAACTTAGTTATGATTTTAGTTAAATCATCTATTTTTTGTTTTAGCAAAACATTTTCATTTTCAAAGCTATTTTCAACTTGGTTGCCATGTTTTTCATTATAATTTTCTAAGACTTTTATTTTCAAGTTTAAATCTGTGATTTCTTTCTTAAGAGACTTGTTTTTTATTTTTACTTCGTTGAGGGCTCTTAGAGAATCTACAAGAGCTTCTTGAAGATCCTCAATTGATAGAGCCTCATTATCACTATCACTAAAATCAGAAATGATTACCTCATTGTCGTTTGACATAAGGCAAAGATTTACAAGTTCTCCATCGCTCGATTCCTCTTCTTCTTCGCTGGAATCGGTGTCATCCCACGTGGCCTTCATATCCTTCTTAGGAAATCTCTTCTTCTCCTTTTCTTTCTTCTGCTTTCTCAGCAATGGGCATTCCAATTTGATGTGCCCTGACTTGTGGCAATTGCAGCATGTGACTTCATCTTTCTTAACTTTGGGATTTGGGTCTCTACTTGATTGACCCTTGCTTTGAATGAACTTCTTTCTTCTAAAGTTCTTCTACTTCCTCAAGAGCCTTGCCATTTTCCTTGTAATGAGAGCACGGTCCTCCACATTGTCATCTTCAATGTTTTCTTCTTCAGCAATTTCTGAAGTAGACTTGAATGCCACCGTCTTCTTGGATTTAAGTCCTCTTCAACTCTTAGCAAGAACTCATGGGTTATGAGGGAACCCAAGACATCATCAAGTGTAAGGGTTGTGAGATCCTTTTCTTCCTCAAATGCTATGACTTTAGGCCTCCATTCCTTAGGTAGTGACCTGAGAATTTTTCTGATAAGTTCTACATTCAGAAAAATCCTACCAAGGGCTTTCCAATTGTTAATAATCAAATTGAATCTTGTAAACATGTCATCCACTTTTTCATTTTCATCCATGTTAAAGAGTTGATATTCCCCAATGAGCATATCAATCTTCTTATCCTTGACTTAACTTGTTCCTTCATGTGTAATTTTAAGTGTGTCCCATATTTGTTTTGCATTATCACACCCTTGAATTCTATTGAATTCATCGGGTCCTAGTGCATAGTGTAAAAGATTCATGGCTTTTGCATTGATTTGTAAAGTTTTCCAATCATCCTCAGTGTTGTCACTTTTTGGTTTAGGAGTGGTTACACCCTCTTCGGTGGTGGTGGAAGATATAGTGGGTCTATTAACTATGACCCTCCAAGCAGCAATATCAAAACATTGAATGAAGCAGGTCATCCTAGTCGTCCAATACGTATAGTTGGTTACGTTCAACAATGGAGCTCTTTGGGCTGATTGGCCCTCAAGAAGCAAGATAGATTGGTTTGCCATAGATCTTTTTACCACAGGTTGTTAAGCGTAATCAGTAGCACATAGCTCTGATGCCAATTGTTGTCCCAAATATCAACCCAAAGGGGGGGTGAATGGGTTGATCAGCAAACTTTTAACCTTTTTAAAATTCTTTTAAGAAACTAATTACCACACACAACAGAATATACACTATGAACTGAAAATGTAAAAGAGATAGGGAAAAGATACAATACAGAGATCTATACTGGTTCAATCCTCTTGTCCTACGTCCACTCCCCAAGCACCTTGGGAATTTCAAATCCACTAATACGATTCTTGAATGGGCGAATCGAAACCACTTACAAACCGGGATGCTTCAATAGGTGAAACATAACCCAATCTTTTAAGGTAAAGCAGAGCCTTTACAATGAAGAAATGATAAGTACTAATTGTGTTCTCCTTAATGAGAGGATGTACAATTGAATAGCTCACTAACAAGTCACTCACTCTCACTAAATGTACAATAAATGATAAAGGACAGTGGTCGAAAACTAGAAACAAAGATTACAGTAGTAATGAGCAAGGTATAGCAGTAAATAAGTTTTACTCAATGG
>JAULLD010446654.1:0-15361 GCA_035668095.1 Sarracenia minor
TCTCACCAACGGATACGAGGCACTTAGAGATTTTATGATAAATCTCTTGGGGAATATTTCTGTTCATTAGATTAGAACATGTTTAGTTTCATGAAAAACGAGCACCAAAAAGACTTTTTAAAAATATCACACTTCCACGGCTACCGATACTCCAACATCCTTCCCTCAAAGCAATGACGAAACGAAGATCTTCAACAAAGCCCTCCTCATAGGGATCAAAAGGAGATTGGAAAGAGCTAAGAGATAGTGGGTGGAAGAGCTTCCATCTATGCTCGAGGCATATCGGACAACACCAAGGAGACCCACTAGAGAAACGCCATTCACATTGGCATACGAGATAGAGGCAGTCATACCTTTCGAGGTTGGCCTCCCCATCATCCGAACAGATGCGTTTAGCACTGGGGGTAATAACCTCAGCATCGGCCAAGGATTAGACCTTACATAAGAGTGGAGAGATCAAACACTGATCAAGCTGGCATCTTACTAACAAGAGTTGGTAAGATTCTACAATAAGATGGTCCACCCTAGATAATTTTAGATCGGAGAGCTTATCCTCAAGAAAGTCCTACTCAATAAAAAGGATCCCTTTAATGGCAAGCTGGACCCAAATTGGGAGGCCCCATACATGGTGGTCAGTATCGCTGGTACTGGGGCTTAACGATTGGAGACAATAGAGGGAAGACCAATCTCGAAGCCATGGAATGCACAAAATTTGAGGATCTTTTATCATTAAGCTATATTCATATGATGTAAATTTTTCAAAGTTTAATGACAAGATGTTGTACACATCTCGACAACATAGTTTCCCAATGAATGAATGAAAATTCCCTACATAACAAAGTCCTTGCTAACCTGAAAGGAATCGAACGAGGGCAGATAAAATCCATGTCGACTTGAAAAATGGTCGCATGAGGGAAGATAAAGTCCTTACTGACCTGAAAATGGTCGCACGATGGCGTATAAAGTTCGTACTAACCTGAAAAATAGTCGCACAAGGGAAAATAATGCCCATATAGACTTGAAAATGGTCGCATGAGGGCGGATAAAATCCCTGCTGACCTGAAAATGTTCGCACGAGGGCGGATAAAGTCCCTGCCAGCCTGAAAATGGTCGCATAAGGGCAGATAAAGTCTCTTTTATCTCTGAGGAGTCGCATCTGGACACCGAATGTCATCTTAGGGGCCCAGACCGACCACAAGTGAGCGTTGCCAAGCGCAAGCTGATTGCAATCGACCTCAGAACTGTCGTGGAGGGGCAAAGAGGATACACTAAGTGTGAATGCGTGGAGCTCGACTGGTCGTTAGGCCACCTTGTGCTCGGCCTGCAAAAAGCGCTAGCTCAAGCTAGCCACCTTGCCCTTCTCATATGGCAAACCCACCAAGTGAGGATGCCTGGAGCTTCGCTGGTCATTAGGCCGCCTAGAGCTTTGCCTGCAAAAAGCGCTTGGTCAAGCTAGGCACTTTGCCATTCTCATCTAGCAAACCCACCAAGTGTGAATGCCTGAAGCTCGGTTAGTCGTTAAGCCGCCTGGAGCTCGGTCTACAAAAACCCTAGCTCAAGCTAGACACCTTGTCATTCTCATCTGGTAAATCGACCAAGTGTGGATGTCTGGGGTTCGGCTGGTCGTTAGGCTGCCTTGAGCTCGACCTGCAAAAACCGTAGTTCAAACTGGGCACTTTGCCATTCTCATCTGGCAAATCCACCTAGATGCTAGGAGCTCAGCTGGTCGTTAGGCCGCCTAGAGCTCGGCCTATAAAAGCCCTAGCTCAACCTAGGCATCTTTCCATTCTCATTCAGCAAAATCCACAATGTTTGGATGCCTAGAGCTAGGCTGGTCCTGGAACCGCCTAGAGCTTAGCCCATAAAAGCTTTATCTTGAGCTAGGCATCAACTCATTCTTAGTTGGCATATCCACTAAGGTTTGATGCCTAGAGCTCCACTGGACATGGAATTTCTTAGAGCTTGGCCGGCGGAAGACCTAGCTCAAGCTTGGCATCTTGCCATTTTCATTTGGAAAATCCACCAAGGTTTGATGCTTGGAACTTGCCTGGTGGGGAGACTACCTAGTGTTCAGGTTGGAAACATCCTAGCTCAAGATAGGCATCTTGCCACTATCATTCGGAAAATCCTCTAAGGTTGGATGCCTGGTGCTCATTTGGTCGTGAAATCGTTAAGAGATCAGCCTATAAAAGCCCTAGCTAACGATGGATTCTTTCTTTTACCATTTCCAAATCCACCTACTATGGATTTCTAGAGCCTGGATAGTCAAGAAACCATAAAGAGCTCAGCCTGCAAAATCCCAAGCTCAAGCTAGGCATCTAGCCATTCTCAATTGGCAAATCCACCAAGGTTAGATATTTGGGGCTTAGCTGCCCGTGAAATCGCCTAGTGCTTGATCTACAAAAGCTCTATTTCAAATTGGGTATCTTGTCATTCTCATTTGGTAAATCCACCAAGCGTAGATGCCTGGACCTTGGCTGGTCATAAAATCGCCTAGAGCATGGTCTACAAAAGCCCTAGCATAAGCTAGGCGTCTTATCATTTTCATTTGGAAAATCCACACAGTGTATATTTCTGGAGCTCGGCTAGTCATCAAACCGCTTAGAGCTCGGCCTCTAAAAGCCCGAGCACAAGCTACAATTCCAAATTGGCAAATCCACCAAGTGTGGATGCTCGGAGCTCGTTTTGCAAAAGCCTTAACTTAAGCTAGGCATCTATCCATTCCCATTGGAAAATCCACTAAAGTAGGTTGCTTGGAGCTTGTCTGGTCGTGAAACCGGCTAGAGCTCGACATACAAAAGTCCTAGCTCAAGCTAGGCAAATTGCCATTCTCATTTGGAAAATCCACAAAGTGTGGATTTTTGGAGCACGACTGGTCATGAAACCGCCTAGAGCTTGGTTTGTATGAGCCCTAGCTCAAGCTAGGTATCTTGCCATTCCTATTTGGGTAATCCATAAAGTGTGGATGCTTGGAGCTTAGCCGGTCATGGAACCTCTAGAGCTCACCCTGCAAAAGACCTTGCTCAGTTTAGGCATATAGCCATTCCCATTTGGAAAATCCACTAAGTGTAGTTTTCTAGAGCTCCACCGGTCTTAAAACCGCTTGGAGCTTAGCTTGCGAAAGCCCTAGCTCAAACTAAGCATCTGGCCATTCTCATTTGGTGAATCCACCAAGGTTAGTTGCATGAAGCTCAGCTGGTAGGGAAAATGCCTAGAGCTCGGCCTGCAAAAGCCCTAGCTCAAGCTAGGCATCTTGCCATTCTAATATAGTAAATCCACCGTGTATGGATGCTTGGAGCTTGGCTAGTCATGAAACCACCTAGAGCTCGGTATGCAAAAAACCCTAACTCGAGCTAGGTAACTAGCCATTCTCATTTGGAAAATCCACAAAGTGTGGATGCTTGGAGCTCGGCTGGTCGTGAAACATCCCTAAGCTCGGCCTGTAAAAGCCCAAACTCAAGCTAGGCATCTTGACATTACCATTTGGAAAATCCTCTAGGTGTGGATGCTAGGAGCTCAAATGGTCATGAAACCACCCAGAGCTAGGCTTGCAAAAGCCCTAGCTCAAGCTAAGGCATCTTGTCATTTCCACTTGTCAAATCCACTAATTATGGATGCCCATAACATAGCTGGTCATGAAACTACATAGAGCTTGCCCTATAAAATCCCAAGATGAAGCTAGGCATCTTGCCGTTCTCATTTGGTAAATCCACCAAGGTTGAATTCATGGAGCTCTTCTGGTCATGAAACTTCATAGAGCTTGTCCTGTAAGAGCCCTAGCTCAACCTAGGCATCTTGTCATTCCTATTTGGTAAATCCACCAAGTGTGGATTCCTGAAGCTTGATTGGTCATGGAACCGCCTAGGGCTCAGCCTACAAAAGCCCTAGCTCAAGTTAGGCATCTTGCCATTCTCAATAAGAAATGCACCAAGGTTGGATGTCGGGAGCTCGACCAGTCGTCAAACTGCCCGGAGCTTGGCATGAGAAAGCCCTAGCTCAAGCTAGGAATCTTCCATTCTCATTTGGAAAATCCACCAAGCGTGGATGCCTAAGCTCAGCTTATCATGACACCCCCGAGAGCGCGACCATTAAATGCCCTAGCTCACGCAAGGCATCTTGCCATTCTCATTTGGAAAATCCTTTAGAGTGGATGCTTGTAGCTTGGCAGGTTATCGAACCACCTAGAGTTCGACCTGGAAAATCCCTAACTCAAGTTAAGAGTCTTGCCATTACCATATGGGAAATCCACCAAGTTTGGATACCTGGAGCTCGACTGGTCATCGAATCGCCTAGCGCTTAGCCTACAAAAGTCCTAGTTCAAATTAGGCATCTAGACACTCCCATTTGGAAAATCCACAAAGTGTGGATGCTTAGAGCTCGGTTGATCATGAAACCACCTAGAGATCATCCTCAAAAAGCATTGGCTCAAGCTAGGAAACTTGCTATTTCAATTTGGTAAATCCACCAAGGGTGGATGCGCGGAGCTCGGCTGGTTTTGAAATCGCCTAGAGCTTAGCCTACAAAAACCCTAGCCCAAGCTTGGCATCTTGCCATTCTCATTTGGAAAATCCACTAAGGTTGGATGGCTGGAGCTCAGCTAGTCATTAAATTGCCTAGAGCTCAGCGTACAAAAGTCCTAGTTCGTACTAGGAATCATGCCATTCTAATTTAGAAAATCCACTAAGTGTGGATGATGGGAGCTTGGCTGGTCATAAAACTACGTAGAGCTTGACTTTTAAATGCCCCAGCTCAAATTAGGCATCTTTCCATTTTCATTTGGTAAAGCCACAAAGTGTGGATGCTCGGAACTCACTTGGTCATGAAACCACCTAGAGCTCGGCTTGTAAAAGCCTTAGCTCTAGCTAGGCATCTTGCCATTCTCATTTGGAAAATCCACCCAATGTGAATGAGTGGAGCTTGGCTAGATTTTAAATCTCTATGAGCTAGGCCTGTAAAAGCCCAAGCTCAAGCTAGGCATCATGCCATTCCCATTTGGAAAATCCACCCAGTGTGGTTGCTTGGAGTTCGACTTATAGTTGAACTGCCTAGAGCTTGGTATGTGAAAGCCCTAGCTCAAGCATGGCATCTTGCCATTTCTAACTGTTAAATCCACAAATTATGGATGCTTGAAGAATGGCTGGTCATGAAACCATCAAGAGCTATGCCTGCAAAATCCCTAGCTCAAGCTAAGCATCTTGCCATTCTTATTTTCCATATCCACACTTGTGGATGATAGAAGCTATCAACCATTTAGAGCTCAGCCTGCAAAAACCCTAGCTCAAGCTAGGCATCTTGCTATTCTCATTTGGAAAATCCACTAAGTGTGGATTTTAAGAGCTTGGTTGGTCTTGAAACCTGTTAGAGCTCACTCTGTATAAGTCCTACCTCTAGCTGGGCATCTTGCCATTCTCATTTGGTAAATCAACCATGGTTGAATGCAAGGAGCTTAACTGGTTATGGAACTGACTAGATCACAGCCTATAAAAGCCATAGCTCAAGCTAGGAATCTTGTCATTTTGATTTGGAAGATCCACTAAGTGTGGATGCCTGGAGCTCGACTGGCTATGAAATTTCCTAGATCTCGGCCTGCAAAATCCCTAGCTCAAGCTAGACATCTTGCCATTGCCATTTGGGGAATTCACCAAGGTTGGGTTTCCAGAGTTCTGTTGGTTGTGAAATCGCGTAGAGCTCGGCCTGTAAAAGTCCTAGCTCAAGCTAGTCATCTTGTCATTCTCATTTTGAAAAATCCATCACGTTTGGATGCCAGGAGCTCGGTTAGTCATGAAGATGCCTAGAGCTCAGTTGGTCATCAAAATGCCTAGAGCTCAACCTTTAAAAGCCCTAGCTCATGCTAGGCATCTTACCATTCTCATTTGAAAAATCCACCTAGTGTGGATGCCAGGAGCTCGGCTGGTCGTCAAACCAGCTAGCATTCAGCCAACAAAATCCCTAGCTCAAGCTAAGCATCTTACCATTCCCATTTGGCGAATCCACAAAATGTAAATGCCTGAAGGGAGGATAGTCATGAAACCACTTAGAGCTTATCCCGCAAAGCCCTAGTTCAAGCTAGGCATTTGGTCATTCGCATTTGGAAAATTCACAAAGTGTGGATGCTAACAGCTTGGCAGGTCATGAAACAGCTTAGAGCTCAATCTGTAAAAGCCCTACTCAAGCTAGGCATCTTAGTATTCCCATTTTGAAAATCCACTAAGTGCGGATTCCTGGAGATCGGCTGGTCTTGGAAGTACCTAGGGCTCATACTGTAAAAGGAAAAACTCTAGCTAGGCATCTGGCCATTCTCATTTGGTAAATCTACGAACTGTGGGTTTTTGGAGCTCGGCTGGTCATGAAACCGTCTATAGCTTAGACCACAAAAGCCCTAGCACAAGCTAGGCATCTAGGTATTCTCATTTGATAAATCCAATAATGTTGGATGCTTGGAGCTCGGTTAGTCGTGAAACCTCTTAGAGCATAGTTCACAAAATCCCTGGCTTAAGATAGGCATCTTGCCATTCTCATTTGGAAAAGGCACCAAGTGTCGATGTCTAGAGCTCGGTTGGTCATGAAACCGCCTAGAGCTTGGCCTTCAAAAATCGTTGCTCAAGCTAGGCATCTTGTCATTCCCATTTGGAAAATCCGCCAAGTTTGGATGCTTGGAGCTCGTCTTGTCATGGAACAGCCTAGAGCTTGGCCTACAAAATCTCTAGTTCAAACTAGGAATCTTTCCATTCCTATTTGGAAAATCCACAAAGTGTGGATGCTCGGAGCTCGGTTGATCATGAAACCACATAAAGCTCGACCTGTAAATGCCCAAGAACAAGCTAAGCATCTTGCCATTCCCACTAGGAGAATGCACGAAGTGTGGTTACCTACAGCTCAGATGGTCATGAAACTATCTAGTGCTTGGCCTACAAAAGCCCTAGTTCAAGCTAGGCATATTGCCATTCCCATTTATCAAAACCATGCTTGTAGCACGGCTGGTCATGAAACTGCCTGTAGTTCGGCTTACAAAAGCCCAAGCTCAAGTTAGGCATCTTGCCATTCCCATTTGGAAAATCCTCATAGGGTGGATGCCCGAATCTCGGCTGGCCGTGAAACTGCCTAGAGCTCGGCCTGCGAAATCGCTTGCTCAAGCTCAGCATCTTATCATTCTCATTTTTCAAATCCACTAAGGTTGGGTGCTTGGACCTCGACTAGTCGTGAAATCGCCTAGAGCACGGTCTGTAAAAGCTCTAGCACAAGCTAGGCATATTAGAATTCCCATTTAAAAAATCTACTATGTGTGGATTCCCAAAGTTCGGCTGGTTATGAAATTACCTAGAGCTTAGCCTCTAAAAGCCTAAACTCAAGCTATGCATCTGGCCATTCTCATATGGTAAATCCACCAAGTGTGGATTCCAGGAGTTGGGATGGTAATGAAACCACGTAGAACTCGACCTGAAAATGCCTTACCATAAGCTAGGCATCTTGGCATTCTCATTTGACGAATCCACCAAGGTTGGATGCATAGAGCTTGGCTGGTGGTGAAACCGCTTAGAGCTTAGCTCACGAAAGCCCTAGCTTAAGCTAGGCATCCTGCCATTCTTATTTGGAGAATGCACCAAGTGTGGATGCCTGGAACTCAGTTAGTCGTGAAACCGCTTAGAGCTCAGCCATCAAAAGTCGTAGCTCAAGCTAGGAATCTTCCCATTCCTATTTGGTAAATCCACCAAGGTTGGATGCTCAGAACTCAGCTGGTCGACAAACCACCTAGAGCTCGATCTGCAAAAGCCCTAGCTCAAGCTAGGCATCTTGCCGTCCTCATTTAAAAAATCCACCAAGTGTGGATTCTAGGAGTATGGATAGTCATGAAACCGTATAAAGCTCGTCCTTTAGAAGCCCTAGCTCAAACTAGGCATCTTGCCATTCCCAATTTGGTAAATCAACCTAGTGTGGATGCGTGAAACTCAGCTAGTCCAGAAACTGCCTAGAGCTCGACCAGTAAAAGCCCTAGCTCAAGCTAGGCATCCTGACGTTCCTATTTGGAAAATCCACCAAGTGTGGATGTGTAGAGATCGGTTGGTCGTGAAACTGCCTTGAGCTCGGCTTACAAAATCCCTAGCAGAAGCTAGGAATCTTACTATACATATTTGGCATATCCACCAAGTGTAGATTCTTGGGGCTTGGCTGGTAATGAAACATCCAAGAACTTGGCCTTCAATAGCTCTTGTTCGGCTGGTCGTTAAAGCTCCTAGAGCTCGACTAAAAAAATCGTAGGTCAAGTTAGGCATCTTGCTATTTTGATTTCGTAAATCCACCAAATGTGGATTCCTGGAGCTCGAATGGTCATGAAACCTCCTAGAACTCAGCTTGTAAAAGCCCCAACTCAAGCTAGGTATCTTGCTATTCTCATTAGATAAGTCCACCAAGATAAGATGACTAGAGCTTGTCTGGTCATGAAACTGCCTAGAGTTCGGCCTGCAAAAGCTCTCGCTCAAGCTGGACATCTCGCTATTCACATTTTGAATATTTCCTAAGTGTGGATGCTTAGAGCTCGGCTAGTTATAGAACCACCTAGAGCTCGGTTTGCAAAAGCCCTAGCTTAGGAAAGGAATCTTGCTATTCTCATTTGTCAAATCCACCAAGTGTGGATGCTTGGAGCTTGGTTGGTCGTCAAACCGCCTAGAGCTCAGCCTACAAAAGCCCTAGTTAAGGCTAGGCATCTTTCCATTTTCATTTAGAAAATCCACCAAATGTGGATACTTTCAGCTCAACTGGTTGTAAAACCGTCGAGAGCTCAGCCTGCAAAAGCCTTATCTCAAGCTAGGCATAACACCATTTATATTTGGAAAATGCATTAAGTGTGGGTGCCTCGAACTCGACTGGTCATGAAACCGCCTAGACCTCGGCCGGTAAAAGCCATTGCTAAAGCTAGACATCTTTCCATTCTCATTTGTCAAATCGACCAACTGTGGATGCCTGGAGATTTGCTGGTCCTAGAACCACCTAGAGCTCAGCCCGTAAACGCTCTAGCTCGAGCTAGGCATCCCACCTTTCTCATTTGACATATCCACCAATGTTGGATGCCTGGAGCTCCGCTGGTCATGAAAATGCCTAGAGGTTAGCAAGTAAAAGTTTTAGCTCAATCTAGACATCTTGCTATTCTCATTTGGTAAATCCACCAAGGTTGGATGCTGAAGCTTGGCTGGTGGGAAAACCGCTTAGAGCTTGGCCTATAAACGTCCTAGCATAAGATAGGCATCTTGCCATTCTCATTTGGTAAATCCACCAAGGTTAGATGTTTAGTGCTCTGTTGGTCGTGAAATCAACAGGACATCCACCTAGAAAAGCCTTAGCTAAAGCTTGGAATCTTTCCTTTACCATTTGGAAAATCCATCTAGTGTGGATTCCTAGAGCCTAGCTGGTCATGAAACTGCAAAGAGCTCAGTCTGCAAAATCTCAAGCTCAAGCTAGGCATGTTGCCATTCTCAATCCACATGTAAAAGTTCTATTTCAAACTAGGTATGTTGCCATTCTTATTTGGTAAATCCACCAAGCATTGATGCCTGGAGCTCGGCTGGTCATGAAATTGCCTTGAGCACGGCCTGTAAAAGCCCTAGCTCAAGCAAGGTATCTTATCATTTTCATTTGGAAAATCCACCAAGTGTTGATGCCTGGAGCTTGGCTAGTCGTCAAACCGCTTAGAACTCGACCTACAAAAGCCTTAGCACAAGCTAGGCATCTTGACATTTCCATTTGACAAATCCACCAAGTGTGGATTCCTAGAGCTCGACTAGTCATGAAGCCATCTAAAACTCAGCCCACAGAAGCCCTAGCTTAAGCTAGGCATCTATCCATTCCCATTTGGAAAATCCACCAAGGTAGGATGCTTGGAGCTTGGCTAGTCGTGAAACCGCCTAGAGCCCGACTTACAAAAGTGCTAGCTCAAGCTAGGAAAATTGCCATTCTCATTTGGTAAATCCACCAAGTGTGGATGCCTGGAGCATGACAAGTCATGAAATCACCTAGAGCTCGTCCTTTAAAGTTCCTTTCTCAAGCTAGGCATCTTACCATTCTCATTTCAAAAATCCACCTAATATGGATGGCTAGAGCTCGGCTGGTCATGGAATTGCCTAGAGCTTGGCTGTAAAACCCCAAGCCAAGCTAAGCATCTTGTCATTCCCATTTAGCAAATCCACCAATTATGGATACATGGAGTTTGACTGGTCATGAAACTGCCTAGAGCTTGGCTTGCAAAACTAAAGCTCAAGCTAGGCATCTTGCCATTCCCACTTGACAAAATCCATCCCATTTGGGTTCTTAAAGCTCGATTGGTGATGAAACTACCTAGAGCTTAACCTTTAAAAGCCCTAGCTCAAGCTAGGCATCATGCCATTCTTATTTGGAAAATCCACTCAGTGTGGATGCTTGGAGCTCAGTTGGTCCTCAAACTAGCTAGAGCTCACCCTACAAAATCCATAGCTCTAGCTAGGCATCTTGCCATTCGTATTTGGAGAATTGATAAAGTGTGGATGCTAACAGCTCGGTTGGTCATGAAACTGCATAGTGCTCGATCTGTAAAAGCCCTAGCTCAAGCTAGTCATCTTAGCATTCCCATTGTAAAATCCACTAAGTGCGGATTCCTAGAGCTTGGCTGGTCTTGAAACTACCTAGAGCTCAGACTGTAAAAGGCCAACTCTAACTAGGCATCTGGCCGTTCCCATTTGGCTAATCCACCAAGTGTGGATTCCTGGAGCTCGGCTGGTCATGAAACCATCTAGAGCTTGGTCCGCAAAAGCCCTAGCATAAGTTAGGAATATTGGAATTCTCATTTGATAAATCCACCATGGTTGGATGCTTGGAGCTCGGTTAGTCATGAAATTGCTTAGAGCTCGGCTCACAAAAGCCCTAACTTATGATAGACATCTTTCCATTCCCATTTGGTAAATGCACCAAGTGTGGATGCCTGGAACTCGGGTGGTCATGAAACCACCTAGAGCTTGGCCTTCAAAAATTGTAGCTCAAGATGCTTGAAGCTCAATTTTTCATGGAGCCACCTAGATCTTGGCCTACAAAATTTCTAGTTCAAGCTAGGTATCTTGCCATTCCCATTTGGAAAATCCACAAAGTGTGTATGCCCGGAGCTCGGTTGGTCATGAAACCACCTAGAGCTTAGCCTGTAAAAGCTTAAATTAAGCTAGGCATCTCACCATTCCTATTTGGAGAATCCACTAAGTGTGGTTACCTAGAGCTCGAATGGTCATGAAATCGTCTAGTGCTTGGCCTGCAAAAGCCCTAGGTCAAGCTAGGCATCATGCCATTTTCATTTGTCAAACCACCAACTATGGATTCTTAGAGCATGGCTGGTCAAAAAATCGCCTAGAGCTTGGCTTGCAAAGCCCAAGCTCAAGCTAGGCATGTTGCCATTCCCATTTGGCAAATCCATCTAGGGTGCATGCCCAGACCTCGGCTGGTCATGAAATCGCCTAGAGCTCGACATGAAAAATTCCTAGCTCAAGCTCAGCTTCTTGCCATTCTCATTAGGCAAATCCACTAAGGTTGGATGCTTAGAGCTCAACAGGCCGTGAAACTGCCTAGAGCTCAGCCTGCAAAAGGTATAGCTTGAGCTAGGCATCTTGTCGTTCTCATTTGGCAGATCCACCAAGTGTGGATGCCCGAAGCTCAGTGGGTTATCAAGCTTCCTTGAGCTCGACCTATAAAATCCCTAGCTCAAGCTAGGCATCTTGCCATTCCCATTTGGAAAATCCACCAATTGCGGTTTCCTAGAGCTCGACTGGTCATGGAACCGCCTACAGTTGGGCTTGCAAAAGCCTTTACTCAAGCTAGGCTTCTTTCCATTCTCAATTGTCAAACCCATTAATTATGGATGCTTGGAGCACAGTTAGTCATGAAACCGCCTAGTGCTCAGCCTATAAAAGCTCTAGGTTAAGCTTAGCATCTTGCTATTCTCATTTGGAAAATCCACAAGTGTCCAAGCTAAGAGCTCAGCTGGTCATGAAACGATCTAGAGCTCGGCCTGTAAAAGCCCTTACTCAAGCTAGGTATATTTCCATTCTCATTTGGTAAATCAACTAAGCTTGAATGCCTAGAGCTCGGTAGGTAATGAAACTGCCTAGAGCTTGGTTTGTAAATGCCCTAGCTCAAGCAGGGCATCTTGTCATTCCCATTTGGCTGATCCGCCAAATGTGGACGCCTGGAGCTTGACTAGTCATGAAATTGCCTAGAGCATGGCCTGCTAAAGCCATAGCTCAAGCTAGACATCCTTCCATTCTCATTTAGCGAATCCACTAAGGTTGGATGCCTAGAGCTCTGCTGGTCGTGGAATCACCTAGTGCTTGGCCTATAAAATCCCTAGCTCATGCTAGGCATCTTGCCATACACATTTGGCAAAATCCACCAAGTTTAGATGCCTAGAGCTCAGCTGGTCACGAAACTGCCTAGAGCTCGACCTTCGAAAGCACTAGCTCAAGCTAGGCATCTTGTTATTTTCTTTGGCAAATCCTCCTAGTGTGGATGTCTGGAGCTCGCCTGGTTGTCAAACTAATTAGAGCTCATCCTATAAAATCCTTACTCAAGCTAGGAATCCTACCATTCCCATTTGGAAAATTCACCAAGTGTGGATGCTAGGAGCTGGGCTTGTCATGAAACCACCTAGAGCTTGGCTTGGAAAAGCCCTAGTTCAAGCTTGGCATCTTGCCATTCTCATTTGGAAAATCCAAAAAGTGTGGATGCTAGTAGCTCGGCTGGTCATGAAACTGCCTAGAGCTCGGTTTGTAAAAGCCCAAGCTCACGCTAGGCATCTTAGCATTCCCGTTTAGAAAATGTATTATGTATGGATTTCTAGAGATCGGCTGGTCTTGGAACTACCTAGAGCTTAGCCTCTAAAATCCCAAACTAAAGCTACGCATCTGGTCATTCTCATTGGGAAAATCCACCAAGTGTGGATTTTGGGAACTCTACTGGTAATGGAACCACATAGAGCTCGTCCTGCAAAAGCCTTGACATAAGCTAGGCATCTTGGCATTCTCATTTGACAAATCCACCAAGGTTGGATGCCATATGCTTGGAGCTCAGCTGGTTATGAAACTGCTTAGAGCTCGGCTCATTAATGCCCTAGCTTAAGCTAGGCATCCTTCCATTCTTATTTGGAAAATGCAGCAAGTGTGGATGCCTGGAGCTCGGTTGGTGATGAAACCCCCTAGAGCTCAGCCTTTGAAAGTCATAGCTCAGGCTAGGCATCTTGCCATTCTCATTTGGAAAATCCACCAAGGATGGATGCTTGGAACTCAGCTAGTCGTCAAACCATGTAGAGCTCGACCTACAAAAGCGCTAGCTCAAGCTAAGCATCTTATCATCCTCATTTGGGAAATCCATTAAGTGTGGATTTTTGGAGCACGACTAGTCATTAAATTGCCTAGAGCTCATCCTTTAAAATCCCTAGCTCAAGTTAGGCATCTTATCATTCCCAATTTGGTAAATCAACTTACTGTGGATGCGTGGAGCTCAGTTGGTCCGAAAACCGCCTAGAGCTCCACCAACAAAAGCCCTAACTCAAGTAAGGCATCCTACCATTCCTATTCAAGTGTAGATGCGTGAAGCTCGGTAGGTCGTGAAACCGCCTTGAGCTCGGCTGAAAAAAGACTTAACACAAGCTAGGAATCTTGCCATACTTATTTGGCATATCCACCAAGTGTGGATATCTGGGGCTCAGTTGGTAATGAAACTGCTAAGAACTCGACCTACAATAGCCCTAGCTCAGCTGGTCGTTAAACCTCCTAAAGCTCGGCCCGCAAAAACCATTGGCCAAGTCTGGCATCCTGCTATTTCCATTTCACAAATCCACCAAATATGGATTCATGGAGCTCGGTTGGTCATGAAACCTCCTAGAACTCAGCCAATAAAATCCCCAGCTTAAGCTAGGCATCTAGCCATTCTTATTAGGTAAATCTACCAAGGTAAGATGCCTAGAGCTCGACTGGTCATAAAACTACCTAGAGCTTGGCCTGCAAAAGCTCCCGCTCAAGCTAGACATCTTGTTATTCACATTTGAAATATTTACCAAGTGTGGATGCTTAGAGCTTGGCTGGTCATGGAACTGTCTAGAGCACGACCTGCAAAAGCCCTAGCTTAAGCAAGGAATCTTTCTATTGTCATTTGTCAAATGCACCAAGCGTGGATGCTTCGAGCTTAGCTGGTCGTCAAACCACCTAGAGTTCAGCTTACAAAAGCCTTAGATTTAACTACGCATCTCGCCATTTCCATTTGGCAAATCCACCAAGTGTGGATGGTTGGAGCTCAACTGGTCGTAAGACCGTTGAAAGCTTAACCTGGAAAAGCCCTATCTCAAGCTAGGCATCATGCCATTCCCATTTGGAAAATCCACCAAGTGTGGATGCCTGAAGCTTTACTGGTCATGAAACCGCCTAGAGCACGGCCGGTAAAAGCCATAGCTTAAGCTAGGTATCTTCCCATTCTCATTTGTTAAATTAACTGAGATTGGATGGTCCTAGAACCGAGTAGAGCTCAGCCCGCATAAGCTCTAGCTCGAGCTAGGCATCCTTCCTTTCCCATTTGGCATATCCACTAAGGTTGGATACCTGGAGCTCCATTGGTCTTGGAACCGCCTAGAGCTTAGCCTACAAAAGCCCTGGCTCAAGCTAGGCATCTTTCCATTCTCATTTGGTAAATCCACCGAGGTTAGATGTTAGAGCTCGGCTGGTGGGGAAATCGCCTGGATCATAGCCTATAAACATCCTAGCTCAAGATAGGCATCTTGAAATTCTTATTTGGTAAATCCACCAAGGTTGGATGCCTGGTGCTCAGTTAGTCGTGAAATCGCTAGGAGATCAGCCTAGAAAAGCCCTAGCTAAATCTAGGAATCTTTCCTTTACAATTTGGTAAATCCACATAGTATGGATTCCTTGAGCCTGGCTGGTCATGAAACTGTAAAGAGCTCAACCTGAAAAATCCCAAGCTCAAGCTAGGTATCTTTCCATTCAAAATCGGCCTGTGAAAGCACTATTTCAAATTGGGTATCTTAACATTCTCATTTGGTAAATCCAGCAAGCGTAGATGCCTGGAGCTTGGCTAGACATGAAACCGCCTAGAGCACGACCTGAAAAAGCCCTAGCTCAAGCAGTTGGAAATCGATGCGGAAGCGTATAAGGTTTTAAAAAATTGATTCGGTGCTTGTTTTTTCATGAAACTAATATGCTAAACATACATGGAAAGAATACAATACCTGTAGAAATTTGTAGTAAATCTCTAATGGATCCACGACACCGTTGAGATGACCCCACGATCTTCTCACGTATGACCCTTGCACGTACTCGCCTCCGGTGGGTGGGCACCGATCCGAGAC